>CAUYSK010002850.1:0-62013 GCA_963575035.1 Avahi laniger | reverse complement strand
ATGATTAGAGATGTTGAGCATTTTTTTATATGTTTGCTGGCCATTATTCTGTCTTCTTTTGAAAAGTTTCTGTTCATTTCCTTTGCCCATTTGTTGATGGGGTTATTTGATTTTTTCTTGTTGATTTTTTTGAGTTCTAGAAGGAAATGAAAACTTTTGAAGAAGGAAGGAAGGGAGGGAGGGAGAAAAGAAGGAAGAAAGAAAGAAAGAAAAGAAAAAAAAAAGGAAAAAATATGGAAGAAACCATTGCCCTAAGGACCAACTATTTCTTCCTATCTTCTTGAAATAAATTTCCTCACAGCTTAAGACATTTCACATTTTGACCCTTAGTTATATCTCTAGCTATTTATTCTTTGATTCCCATCTAGAACAGCTTTCCTAACTGCATTATAGCTATTCAAATGCAAACTTAATGTTTGAACATATTTTGTTATTGTTTCTACTGGTGTGTCTTTATAAGCTTTATTATTTTTTAAAAAATATGACTGGTTCTGTATTTTAAAAAATCGAACAGGGACTTGCTGTAAAAGGCAGAGAACCTTTAAGAATTTGTGGCCTCTCATTTTGATCCTGATTTATCACACACCTTCACAATTTTACTAGTGTCAGAAAGAGGCCTGTTTTCTCTTGGAATGCTACATTCTTTGGGGATGAAGTGTTCAGAGTCTTTAACACTGTACTGGAGTGTCTCCTGAGTGTTTAGCATCTGGATACGGTCGTCATCACAGTAATGAGAGATAGAGCAGGCCAGAGCTGACCCCGTCCAGGGGAAAACCAGGATCAACACCAAATCTACCGTGGCTCTTTCCAGTGTTGCAAAAATAATGGATCAATAAGGCATCTGTATGAAATACTTCTGCAGCCCTGCATCTAATTTGTGTTATTGTCACTCAGTCAATTATATAAATACAGTTAGGAAATGACTCTAATAGTTAATGATATTATTATAAAAATTTTATAGGATTATAAGCAATAATTTTTATAACAACAGTTACAGGTTGTTATCATAAAATATGTTTTTCTCATACACATATCTTTCTTTTTTCAATAATAGTGATAACAATATTAGAAATACTTATAATAAATAGTCCTTGTTTGCTCAAATATAATTTCCTTAGTATCAACAAGAGAGACAAACTTCTAAGCTAGATGGAACATCTGACTTACTTTATGTCCATAAAAAAACTTTTATTGCTTTTATTATAAAAATCATAATGTATGTAATAAAAAGATAAGCTGAGAAGAAAATAATTAAAATCTCTGGTAGGACAGCCATTTAGACATAATCTCTGTTAACATGTACAGATGCTTCTCAACTTACAGTGGAGCTACGTCCTGATAAACTCATCATAAGTAAAAAAAATCACAAATCAAAAATGAATTTAATGCCCCCCCAAAACATTTTAAAGACAAAAAGTCATTAGTTGAACCATTGTAAGTCAGGGACAATCTGTATGTATAGAGATACATCAAGTGATATTGATAGGTCATTGCGTTTCTATAGCACAAACAATGACTAGACCTTGCTTTACGAATATTATATATGTAGTACTATTATAAACCTTATAGAGGAGAAAGCTAAGGAACAGAGTTAAATAACATGACCAAGATCACACCAATTAATAGGTGACAGAGCTGGGATTTGAGGCCAAGCAGTCTGACTTTGGAATTTGTATTCTTAATCACTTGCTAAAGTTATAAATACCAATATATTTTTCAAACAGCTTTATTACTCTATAATTGACATAATAAACTTCATATATTTAAAACATACAGTTTGGTAAGTTTTTAAAACCAGTTTTAAGCTTACAGTGCAGTAGTGTTCAGTATATTTATATTGTTATGTAACTGATCTCCAGAACTTTTCATCTTGTCAAAGTGAAACTCTATACCCCTTAGAGCAACAGTCCCCAAACTTTTTGGCACCAGGGACAGGTTTCATGGAAGACAATTTTTCCATGGACTGGGGTTTGGGGTTGGGATGGTTTTGGGATGATTCAAAAATAAAGTGCACATTTATTGTGCACTTTATTTCTATTATTGTTATTACATTATAATATATATTGAAATAATTATATAACTCACTATAATGCAGAATTTAATGCCACCACTGATCTGACAGGAGGCAGAGCTCAGGCTGTGATGCAAGCAATGGGAACAGCTATAAATACAGATGAAGCTTTGCTTGCTGGCCTGCAGCTCACATCTGCTGTGCAGCCAGTTCCTAACAGGCCATGGTCCAGTACCATCCATGGCTTGGGGGTTGGGGTTGGTGGGATGCGGTTTGGGGACCACAGCATTAGACAATGCTCCATTTCTCCATCCTCTCAGCCTCTGGCAACCACCATTCTACTTTATGTTGCATGAATTTGACAACTTTGACTACGTTAGATAGTGGAATCATACGGTATTTGTCTTTTTGTGACTGGCTTATTTCACTTAGCACAATCCTCAAGGTTCATCCACGTTGTAGATGTGTCAGAATCTTCTTCCTTTTTATGGCTGAATAATATTCCATTATGTGTAGTTTGCTTATCCATTCATCTGTTAATGGACAATGGGGTTTTTTCCATCTATTGAGTAATGCTGCAATGAACATGAGTGTGCAAATATCTCTTTGGGATCCATCTTTCAATTATTTTGGATATATGCCCAGAAATGAGATTGCTAGATTATATGGTAATTCTATTTTTAATTTTTTGAGGAACTGCCATACTGTTTCCGTGGTGGCTGCTCTATTTACCATTACCACAAACAGTACACAAAGGGTCCAATTTCTTCATATCCTTGCCAACACTTGCTATTTTCTGGTTTTTGATAGTAGACATCTAAATGAATGTGAGGTGATATCTTATTGTAGTTTTTAGTTGCATTTCTCTAATGATTAGTGATGTTAAGCATCTTTTCATATGCCTGTTGAATGTTTGGATATCATCTTTGGTATATGTGCTGCCAAAGCAAGTACTATATATCATCTTTGGAGAAATGTCTATTGAAGCCCTTTGCACATTTTTTAATCAGGTATTTGTTGTTGAGTTATAGAAGTTCTTTATATATCCCGGATATTAACTCCTCCAATGTATTATTTTTTAACAAACATGAAATTATATTTAATACTTTGCAGGCTGTTTTACAAACTACTTTTTCATTTTATATATTTTGAATATATTACTTAACATTACTTTGCTACAAGAGTTATATTCTCTCATATGTTTAGTATACTTTTTAATGATCTCTGTATTATAGACATCTCGTTTCATTTTTTGCTATCATAAATAAAACTATACTGATTATATTTATTAATTTTATGATATCTGTATTAGTTTCTTGAAGCTGCTATAACAAAGTACCACAAACTTGATGAGTATAAATAACAAAAATTTATTTTCTCATAGATTTGCAGGCTAAAAATCTGAAATCTGGGAGGACCACACTGATCTGGAGACTCAAAAGAAGATAACATTCCTTGTATTTTCAAGTTGATGACCATTGGCATTCCTTGACTTGTGGCCATATCACTCCAATATCTACTTCTCTATTAATATTGTCTCCTCCTCATTATCTGGGTAGTCTCCCACTGCCTCTATCTTATAAGGACAGTTGCATTATTTTGGAGTCACAGCATCCTTTGGTGTGACACACACACACACACACACACACACACACACACACACGTGTTAATCCACTGAAATTTTAGGGTTGGCTTGTTACCGTAGCTTGGCATAACCTACCCTGATTAACATAATGTATCATCAGATGAATTGAATAAATTGGTGAGTCTAAGTTTGTTGTTGTTATTTAATCTTCATAGAGTTGTCATCAACTTATCAGATTTGTTTGGAGGACTGAATGAGAATTATAAGTGAAAATCTTCAGCATTCCATTTGCTGCCTGGTAGATTGTAGCAAATGAGATGATATTTAATAGCATGTCCATTATGCATATTATTTTAATTCTTATAATGATCTTAAGAAATTGGTATTATTATCATGAGGTTTGGAGTGATCTTTCTCAGGCAAGTAAATGTGTAATTACAGGTTAGTACAATAAGTTATGTGATAGAGGGAAGCACAGGATTCTGAAGGGAACACATGTCGGGGATGGCAGTGGGGTTCGATGAGGCTTCAAGGAGGTGATGAAACCTGAGGTGAGTCCTGGAAGATGAATGTGAGTTGGTTGGTCTGATTGATATCGCAAGAACAGGCTGGGTATTCTAGGCCGAGGGAACTTGCATTAGCATGCACAAGCCAATTTGGTATGTTTGGGAATTGTAGTTAGTTTATGCCTGGATTACAGTTGTGGAGTGAGTTCAGTTCACAGCAGAGGCTGCCTACCAGGAGTGAGACTACTGTGACAGGGTCTGTCCAGAGGGACAAAGGACTTGTAACTCCCACCAGAGATGCTGAGATACTGAGATACCACCCAAAGCAGAGAAAGGTATAGAAATGCCTTTACTCAATTCCTTCTCCTGCTCTCTGATCTCCCACCACTGCCTCCCATTGGCAAACCTAACTGGAAGCCAATTGGCAAGGGTGCCAAGAAAATACAGTCTCAAGAACCAGCTCTCTGCTACAAGGAACAGAATGGGAGAAAAGTAAGGAATAGATCTGAGCACCAATGGTCACCCAAGTGCGTCATGGGGGCTCCACATTGTTTTAACGAGCCGTACCTCCTCTTGATAATCAGGATCCATTTTCTCTGCAAAAATAGTGACTCCTTATCTTTCTAATAGGTTCCTGGACACAAAGATCCCAGTCAACAGCTATAGTTTATAGTTCAGTTGAACTCTTGTTGCATCCCTGGTAGAAAATTCTTTCTTTGGGAAACTGAATTTCCAGACCCACAAAGCCCAGAGTTCTATGCTACAATAATGAAGAAACCTTAAATGTCAGTGAGGATTAATCTGGGGCACTTACAAATTTAAAGGCCAAAAAGAGCAGGAAAAGTTAGAAAAGGAGACCAAAAAGGAAGTGGTCAGTTATGAGGAGGGAAAACAGAAGTGTGTAATGTCTCTGATGCAAAAAAAAAAAAAAATGTATTTTGAGAAATAGAATTTGATCAATTATTATCAAATGCTGCTCCAGGAAAGGTATGTTAAGTTGAGGACTGAGGATAGACCACTGGATTCAGCAAGAATTAGTGACCTTAAAGAATGTATTTTCAGTGAAGTGGAGAAGATGAAAGCCTGAAATGTGAGGAAAGAAAATGAAGATGGTGAGTATGGGTGCTTTTAAGATGCTTTTCTATAAATGGGAAAGAAAGGAAGAGAAGGTATCTTGAGGGAAAAGACACAAAGGATTTTTTTAAGGTGAGAGATATTATAGTATGTTCATGGAAATGACCCAGTAGAGAGGAAATAACTAAGGAAACAAAACTATTTTTTTGTCATAGATGCCAAAAAAGAAGTTCTCAGTAGTTCTAAATGCTACTCTAATTATTTTATACTTTTTAAAAACCAGACCTTGATAAGTATTACATCACCTGCCCATTTACCTTATTGAATTTTTTATTTCTAGCATGTTTCCAGATAATGTTATAAAAATATCCCAAATTTCAGATGTCCATGAATGTTGCTATGAAAAATAAGAAACAAGAAAGTTTATTGTTTCTTATGATCATGTAAAAATAAAATTACCTACATTGTTTTGGAGGGAAGGGGTTATGTAAGCCAGTCCATAAACCTGAATATAAACTTGTTATTCCCCCAAAATAATTTAGAAGTATGATAAGGTTTATTATTTGAGCAGATTTTTGTCAATAGTCAAAACCAGAATGCTCTGTGGATGTGTAGGGCCACAAAACCAAAAAATAAAAATACAAACAATAACAACACAGAGAACAAAGAATATGTTCTTTGGAACTGTTGCAGAACATTAAGCACAATTTGGGTGTTCAGATAAAAACTCTTCCTGTTTAAAAGTAACTGTGGTGAGTGGTTAACTAATCAGAGTACCTGGGATTAAATTTACTACTATAGTGAGTCTAGGACAGAAACAAAGGGAGGGTTTGGTGTGTAGTTTTTGTTACTTTGAGAAAAAGAGAAAAAAGTGAATCTCTTGTGAAATTGTTCAATTCGTGTGTGAGGCCATGGCTATAACCAATCAGAGTCTTCGTCCAAGTGAAAGATTACAGAGAATTATTGTCAGATGCTGGATTTTTCCTTCCAGAGAAATGACAACCCTATATCTTGAAAATTTCAAAAGCAGTCTTCTAAAACCTCTATAAAATATTAAACTAATATACTTGCAATTTTAGTACAAATCAGGAAATGCAGAAATTACAGTACTCATATTAACTGAGTTCACAGGGTACACATGTATGACTTTTATTCCAAAGCAGCCCAGTTTGAGGAGTTAATATTTCTTTAGGGACTGAATACTTGTATTTTCCATCTTCTCTGAATTAAGATTAGAAAATGAAAACGAGGGTTTGCATACTGCATTTAAAATATAATTTCTTAGCATTGCCAAGATGTTTGGCTGACCTCTGATTTTCTATCAGTATTTAAGGGAAAGTATTAAATAGGAAATCATCTTGAGGCAAATTCAAAGACCATGTCATGTACTAGAGATTTTATATATTTTATGTTTATAATGCAATAATTTTATTTTGTGATTAGTTTCCATAACATGTTTCTACAAATTAAAAGGTGAAAAATATTTAATTTCCAAAGGCAAATCTCCTACTTTTTCACTTCTTCATACTAAAACATTGAACAGAAGAGAATTATGTGGCTATTTAGCATTTAATTCCCTTATTTTTCTCTGTAAAATTTTTGTTATGCTGTTTTTATTTTTTAAATTGTCCAAATATTTTAGATTGGCTTAAGTATTTTGGAAAATATGCATATTGATCTGGGAGCTGATAAAATACTTCTGAAAGTCACCATGGCATGTCTACCTGCCAATGTGAAAATGGACATAAAAATATCCTTAAGTCCTACATTTTTTAACAGAGAAAAAAATACATTTGTCTTAAGAAATATAACTTATGGGCCGGGTGTAGTTGTTCACACCAGTAACCCTAGCACTTTGGGAGGCTGAGGCAGGGCAATCACTTGGTCAGGAGTTCAAGACCAGCCTAAGCAACACAGTGAGACCTCGTCTCTACAAAATATAGAAAAATTAGCTGGGCATGGTGGCGCATACCTGTAGTCCCAGCTGCTCAGGAGGCTGAGGCAGGAGGATCACTTGGAGTTTGAGATTACAGTGAGCTATGCTCACGCTACTGCCCCACGGCCCTCATGCCTGGGCAACAAAGTGAGATCTTGTCTCCAAAAAAAAAAAAAGAGAAATATCGCATATCAACCTATATGATCTTATCACATGGAGACAGTTTGAAGAGCTGTGTGGAACATACCTCAGAATTGTCCACTCAAAGGATGGATATGGGGGGACCCTTGTGCCCCATTATGTTAACTTCCTCACACTCCCTGGTTTGGGTGTGAATCACCAAAATAGCTGAGCAGGTTCACACAGGTACTACAGCAAAAATTTCCTGAAGTAGAAAGCAAGAAATTTTCATGACGGTCGAGACAAGATGCTGTCACATTACACTTTTGCACAACTGGTTGTCATGGCAGCAACTGGGCTAGGAATGCATTAACAAGACATGAGGTAGGGCACAAGTGGGCACGACACCCTCTCGCGATGAATTTTGAAAAAAATAACATAGCATAACCATCAATAGATGCAGTTACCTACAAATGGATAAAGAGATACAGGAATACCCAAGATTTATCAAGGGTATTACTATAAGTAAGAATGCCTAAGTTTAATGAATCATGTTGTCTTTGTATAGGTAAAGAATATATTCCATGTTTTCACGTGTTCATAGGGTCTATTAAGAGGAAAGCAAAAGGTACGATCCAAGCTTTGTGTACCTTCAGTAGAGCTACAAAGTATTGCCGCCTGATGAACTGATCAAATATCTAGTCTGTTTAGCAGCATGATCTTCAATGAGAAGGACATCAGGCAGTCATAGCTCAAAGACATAAACTAGGAGTGTGATCTAACTAACTTTACCTATTCTGCTTCCATGTTCACCAAACAGCTTTCTGATTCTACTAAGGCTTCCTTATAAATTGGTGCACAGGAATTAAATGCACTCATTTTCAAATGAGTAATTTGTGCTCTCTTCAGAGCCATATTTATCACTGTAAATTTTAAAAATTGATCCATGCTTTATACATTGTTCCCTTGTTAATCTGAGTAGTGTGAGATGAAGAGCACTGAGCACAGTTGGGGATATTGTTTAAAAATACAGCGAGCATGGATGTAACAAGGAAATCAAGATGGTATGACAAAAAGGGGATTACATTAAGTTCTAGTAGGAAAAGCGTTTGAGTAAAAGCTTCTACTGGAAAATAAATAGGCTGGAAGAAGCAGAAGGTACAAAGAGTGTGCTGACTCTTTGTCCTGGCTCTGCGGCCACAGAGTAGGAGGTTTGGGAGATAGTATAGTTTTCAGCTAATGGAAGATAGACTGTGAAAAGTTTCAAAACTATACTTGGCTATTTTGACAGAGGAAGGGGCTCTACAAGAGATTGTAGACCAAATTATCCTAAACTTTGAATTGTCATGTAGAATAATGGTGTCTTCTACTTCAGAAAAATTGCTTGTCCAGGTTGGTGGCTTAGTTTGATCCATTATCAAAAGTCTTCAGAGATGGGAAATAAAGGTAATTGTAAAGCACTTGGTAAACATAAATTAATATCAAACTCAATATTAGCAACTTTCCAGCAAATGTCTCTGAAGTAAGTGGTGTGTTTTGTGTAAAGTTTCATAGAGTGGTTTCTTGATACATTAAAATGTTTTTCTCTTATTACCAATGCTTTCATAGTTGGCTTGATTCACTTGATATCGATGATCTACACTGTAATAAAATTTAAGCAGAGAAACTTAATACAGTCTGAATTAGGAACCACAGCTTCACTGGGACTTAATGTATCATGTTGCAGCATAACATTCTAATATACATAATTTCCTAAATCATGCATTGACTTTGGGGAGTACTTAAATATTCAGCTCAATTCTCTTTTAAGTGTCCAGAATACAGTTAACAGTACAATGTTCTACATGCAGAAGGTAGAAAAGCTTCCCTCCACACCCATATTCTCCAGCAAAGCCAGAAAACGAAGCAACAGCTATGTGAAAAAGCTCCCTTCCAGAATTGTTTCCAGCACATTTTGAGAAGACACAAAAGGAAGAGGAATCAACATTTTTTTGAATGCCTACTATCTGCTAGCCCTTTTACTAGCATTGTATTACACTTTAAGCATCCAAATATATCTGCAAGTTTAGATATTTATTATTCTCATTTCACTTTTAAGGAAACTAACCTCAGAGATGTTGCTGAAGTTAACACAGCTGTGATGGAACTTGACTCTATGTCCAAATCTATGAATGCAGGAGAGGCCTGCCTAAGAATCCCATAATGGGCATTTTAGCATCATTCTTTTATCAGACAATTCTTTCAGTGCTGTCAAAGTAGACAGGCATTTAAGAAAGGACAAAATCTCTACTGCCTCCTTAAAGGCATGAAGGGGGTTGCAGATCAGTTCTTTGCTTTCTTCCTGACAATGGTTATGGTTTCAGGAACTGACCAAGCTCTAAGAAGTTCACTGACTGTAAACTCCTGAGTGGCAGAGGCCATGACCTTGACTCCCAGTATCTAATTTATATCTGACTTACAAAAATCTTGCCCAGAGTCAAGCCATGATAATATGTACTAGGTTATGTTTTAGTTGGTGAATTTTTGCTTCCTCTAAACACCAAAGACTCAAGCCTCAAATTCTTTCAATTATTTATGAAATAAACCAATGCTTATATTAATACAGTTCTTTATTTGATAAAAGTAAATGAAGAAAACATTTGGCAGTTGCTCACTTCTACAGTGAATTGGGTTTGGCTTGCTGACCGAGTGGCAAGGGATTTGGATATGAATATTTTCAGTTGGCAGTAAAGAGGAGAAAGAATTCATTTTCCTTTTGACATTGTGAGTATAAGGAATGCTTTGTGCTGTTATCCTGACATCCTTACAAATCAAAATAAGAAATAAATGGTAATCTACAGCTTGCAGTGGAAGACAATAACTGAGGGGAAAGACAAATATATTTTCATTCTCAAAAGGGTAAACTCTGTCCACAGGGGGAAGAGGAACTCTCATTTTGAGGCTAAAGTATAAAATATTAACTTCATATAACTTCACAGACAGACAAATTAGCATTCACTCTAACTTCATGAGGGAGTGAATAAATCGATGTGAAAATAAAGGCAACTACTTCAAATAAATAACTGAGTCACTTGATAAAAGGATGTTCTGTTTGCAGCCTCTAGAACAATACCTAAAGGTCTCTGATTCTTGGTATCCCCATCTTCATGTAATCCCCTCTCATTGAATGTGGGCTAGACTTAGAGACTTTCTTTTAATGAATAGAACAAGGTGGAACTGATGGTGTATGTTACAAAAAGTCAGCATGCTCTCTCCCTCTTTTCCTCCCCCGCGAACCCCACTCTCAGATCAGTCACTCTGGGGAAGCTAGCTGCAATGTGGTAAGCAACCCCAACAGCCATGTGAGCGAACTTGGACGTGGATCCTCCAGCCCCATTCAAGCCTTTAAATGACTGTAGCCCCAGATGACAGTTTGACTGCAGCAGCCTCATGAGAGACCCTGAACCAGAACCACCCAACTAAGCTGCTCCCAGGTTTCTGATCCTGAGAAACTCATTTTAAACCACTAAATTTGCACAATTAGTTGTAGAGCAATAGATAACTAATATAAGGAAGCAGGAGTCACAACATGGTAGTCTAGCCTAGAAAAGATAGCCAGAAATTCATTTCAACAAGAGGACTAGACAGAAACATATTATGTTTAAGTAGGTCAATTAAAGTAGGTCTTGATAGTATGTCAAGCCTGGAGGATCAGAGAGCCAGCAAAATTGGCTCACTTTAGAAAAGTTGGTACCTAAGTATTTAATCCCAAAGGCTAGCAGAAGATACAGCTGAATTTGACCTTAATGGACACAGCAAAGATAAACTAGAATTACTTTACAAATTGAGGGATTCTTAAGACATTTGATGTGGAAGTTGTCATAGTTATCAGAGTTCAATCAATTAAATAGGCATCATTGCTACCCTTTAGGAAATAATAGTATTTTTTAATGGATAAATTGATATGAGCCAGCATATAAAAGGATGTAACTCCAATTTACAGAAGCACATTCCTCTTTCTCTTCATCATTTTCTCTGCCACCATTGGGCTCTCAGCACCTCATGTCCATCACTTAATTGCTACCAGGTTGTTTCTTGTCCTTTAGTCTTGTCTCCTTAGCTAGATTTGAGGCTGCTTAAGGAGAAGATCATGTCTCCTTCAATAATCCCCTTCCAACCACAAGTCCTTCTCATTTGAAATGTGAGTATATGTGGACTTATTTCTGTATACCTTCTCTGAAACCACAAGAATTTTGGATCACTATACATGAATCATTTCAAGTTGCTGCCATCTTATCTGTAGTGAGATTCAGGGTCCTCTGGGTTATTTGCTTCTGCCCTCTTCTGCCTCTCTGTACTATTGGTTATATTCTTTCCAATTCTTACAAAGAAGACATATTATTTTCTTTATACTGTGGGTATTAGCCGGCGGTACAAGGAATGATGCTAGGTATTGGGAGGACATACTGCCATGAGACAGACAGACACGGACCCTGCATTTCTATCATTTGCTACCCAGGTAAGTCTGTGCAATATTAGGAAAAAAGTAATTAAATAATAATACACTTAAGCTGTGGCAGCTTCAGGGAATGTTCAAAGGCAATATCAGTCGTGTCGTAATGTCACCCAGTGGAGGATCCAGTTTTTGATCTGACACTATGCAGTACATAATATTTGTTACCAAAGAAGGCTTCATAGGACCTTCTTATACAGAATGCTTTTCAAGATAGAAAAATACACTCACATAAAAAGACACAAAGCACAAGAATGTTAGAGGGACAGAAAAAAAGTAGTTTTTTAAAAGCAGGCAGCTAGCAGCTGTCATAGTATATTGAAGGGAGATAAGACCTTAAAAAATAACTCCTAAAACCTAGATCTCTAAAAAATTTCATTTGAATAAGTGGATATATAAAGCATATTTCTAAAATACCTTAACACATGTCTTAAGTGATTCACTATAATTTTATAAAATGACTTTTTCTAATTCATTAGGTGTCCATTTAAAGTTGTTTATTCTAGGAATCCCTCCCATGTAGTCTAATAGTTCCTTGTTTTATTCTTAACATAATTTATAGTAATTTCACATTTAATTCTCCATTTCTACCAATAAATTCTTGGCTTTTACTGAGAGCAGTGACCTTTCTTGATTAATTTTGTACTGACAGTCCCTAGCATAGTGCCTCATACATGAAAAGTAGACTAAAAAAATTTGTGGAATAAATAAAGGAATAAATAAATGGAGGTAAAATGGATTATATTAAAAAAACCCTGGTTATTGTATACATGCTTTCTTTAAAAAGATAAACAAAAGACTTAAAAGAAATGAAATCAACATGTAGGGCTATTCAAGCATTTCTGATGATAAATAATCCTGCTAGGAGCAAGAGCATTCATTGATTATTTTTCATTCATTTCTTCATTGATTACCTTCCTCCCTCATACTCATCAAAACTAGATTTTTCCTCTCCTGTTTGGCCTCTGAAACCTTCCTGGGGGACTCTTCCTAGGTTTGGTGCCGGCAGAGAGACTTAGTATTCCCAGAACTCACTCTGTTATCTTTTGCTCTGAAGGGTCTGATATTAAACAGCCCAGCTTGTTCATTCATAACAGGTTGAAATGTTTGAACTTTATTCCACCAGTAATAGCCACAAAAGATGTATGAGCAAAGAAGCAACTTTGCAAAGCAGGGTTCAGCAAAATTCTTCTGTTGATAGTGATTAGAACTGCTTTTTCTCTGGAGGTCTGATGTTGAACAGCCATAGGTTTTGAGAGAAAGGCCATGCAATGAATGTTAAAGGATGGGGAACAATACAGTGTCTCTAGTTGGTTCCAAGTGGGTTTCACTGGTATGAATTCAGTGAAGGGGAGATGATATGGGATGGCAGGTCAGGAGGCTTTAGTGATAAAAAGAGACATAATTACCATTGAAGGATAGAAAGGATTTAGATTAGTAATAGTGCATATGACTTTAACTGGAAAACAGAGAACAGATTGATTGTAGCAGTGGTTCTTAACCTCAATTTCTGATTTACTTGAGCTCTGTAAAATGAAAATTTATGTGATCTGTCAAATGCCTTCCAGCCAAAGACCACTAGGAACATACCTGTAGCTGAAGGCTGAGTTTATTGATTCATTGCAAAGAAGGAAATCATACACCATGGAGAACCAGGGATCTCAGTAGGACAGTATTAGAAAGGATTTGGGCTTGTGCTAGGTGGTCTTGGGGAGGGTCCAAGGAAGCAGGGCTTTGTTCTGGATTAGATACTGTCAGAGATAATTCCAGGGATAATTCTATGACTGGGTACCTTAATAAATTTTACCTGGAAGGTAAGAAGAACCAAGCAATGCTGAAATTATAATTGGTAAAGAAGAAATCATCAATCATACTAGCCATGATGGGAAATATTTAGTAGTTCTTGTGGTTCAGGCAATGTTCCTGTTTTTGTCTGTGCTTATACTTGATTACAGATTGGTCATCAGAATCACTGAGTGACTTATCTAATATTGGTGTCCTGTGAAATTGCTTGTAATCAACAGAAGAACACATGACCTAGCTGTGAGTGCCAGGCCAGCTCTTGATGTCAGGGACTGCTTTCCAATTTCTCAGATGCAGCATAAGATATTAACTGGCAGACAAGAATCTATACTCTAATAAGATACCTGTATGATTCTGATCAAGGAAAGCTGAAGACCATGCTTTGAGAAACATTCCTATGGTAGGAAATAAGGCTGAAAAAGGAGTAGCGGAATGTAGAGATCCTTAAAAAACAGGCTAATAGGTTTGAACATAATTCTGCCAGCAATAACAACTATTAAAGTCTTAAGAGCATGGAAGAACATTGCAAAGCAGGGTTCAGGAAAATTCTTCTGTTGGTAGTGAACAGAAGAGTTAGAGCATAAGGAATGGAGGCAGGGAGAATAGAAGCAGATAGACCACCAGTTAGGAAACTCCTGCAAGGCTCCAAGCTTGACAAGGCTATGAATTGGATTACAATATTGCCAGTGGGAAGAGAAAGAAAGTCCTGAATGTGAAAGGGGCTCAATCAGCATCTGAAATCTATTCAAGGGCCGGGACTTATCTTGATAAATTCTTAGCTCCCAGCCCTAAGCGTGGGGCACAGTGAGCATCCAGTAATTATTTAAGGACTGAATCAATTAACCAAGGAAGAGGATTATGTAACTGGATGTGGGGGGAGAGGAAGAAGGAAAAATCAAAAGCAATTTAGGGACAGTTTGGAAGGGAAGATTATTTCAGGAAAGGGGGCATCCAGTTTAGTTATGTTTAATCTGTGTAACCGTGAAATATCCAAGAGAAGACATCTAGCCAGAAGTTAGCACTGTGGGTTTAGAATTTGAATTCAAGAGAGAGCTTAAGGTAGGGGTTGCAGGATGAATAAATGGGAGGATTGAAGTCATTGGAGAGCATGGAATTTCCAAGGGTGGGTAGATGAAGAAAGAATGGAAGTCAGAGTCAGCCTCCTGCTGATTTGCCATGGCAATTCTTGTTTTCTCACTCTAGAAGATGAGTTGGCCTTAGAGAAAAAAAATATTTATGTCTACTTCAGAAATACAGTGTAGGTTTTATGAACATGGTTTCTGGAATCATCAGACAGGAATTCCAGGACATCTCTGTCCCACTCAAACTGTGACTTTTCATGTATTTAAGCTAAGTTGAAATTTGCTTATCTACTAAAAGTTGATAATAAACGTAAAGCCAAGCTCTGAAAATGGGCTCAGAAATAAAATTAAAATACAAATCTCATATAGATATGTATGAGTAAAATAAGTAAAGCTTCAGTTTGTTGACTGGGACATTTTCACCAGAACATGATCTCTTAAGTAAGAGTGGCCATCTTCAGTGACTATGACCTTTCATATCATAGAACAAAGACTAAGAATTTAAACTTACCCAGTTGTTGCCAAAATAGTAGTATTCTCAGAGCACTTTCCAGAAACCGAGTTAAGTAGAAAATAAGAAGGAAAACCTTTTTGACTTGACCAGATAATACAGTATCCAACCACTAACAGAGTTGTTAAATGAAAGTAAATATATTTGAGATGGTTCTTCCCAACCCAATCTGAGTTTTGTAAGAATGTGTTTTCAGACAGCTCAGTTATAGTATATGCCTTTCTCCTTAAAACCTATCCAAAAGGTGGCTGTATTCTATTCTAATGCTCACCAGTCCCTTTACTACCTGTATATTTTGTAAAATAAATGTCACAACTATATACATTAAGAATTAAATTATTATTATAAAAACCACAATAAAAGTTACCAGGCTTCATTGAGAAAATTAGAGATTTCCAAAAAGACATCTTTAAAATGCGATCATTATCCATACCTTATTTTTATGTATTATCCTACATTTTTCCCCTAAGGGCTGCACTTTCCAATGCAATTCCAATTTCCAATTCCAAATTTTCTAGTATTGTGTTTTGCCAGCCCAAGTCTTTGACAGTCTCAGTCAAAATTCAATTGATGTCGTGGTTTGATATTTTTCCTCTAACTTTTTGTTGAAACAGTCTATTTCTCTGGAATATTTTAAGGCTGTTCTTACCATTTCCTGCTGGGTGGGACTTTTTTGGCAACGCTACTTGCTTAAACTATGAAGCCATTTCAAGTAGACGTGTTTTATCATCCTTTTTTCCCCTTTAGAGGAACCTCCCTACAATTTAAGGTTGTTAATAACCTCACCAAAGTGACATTTCTAATATTTATTTTTCTCATTGGAAACACAGAATGAAGGACAGTGGTTTTTCCACAGTTTTAATTCTAACCCATTGACAAACTACAATGAATTGTGTTTTCTTTAATTTTTAAATTTTTATTTATTTTGTTATTTGATATACAGTGGGTCCTGATTCATAAGCTGCTGGTAGTACTAGCACTGACACTACTGGCACTTCATTTGTTGACTGCTTACTCTCTCAATGAAATTGTATAATTCAAGGCAGTTATTTTAAACATAAACAAAGCTAATGATTTTGAAAATACGTGAGAGAAATAGCTAGCAATAAATAAAGCTAATGATGCCTTAAAACATAGTTTATCTATTTTGGGGACTGCAAAACCAAAACATGTTTCCTGAAGTCGCTTTGGAGAGCAAAAAACATTGGAATTAAATCACTTAAACAAGTATTCAGCACATGCATGTTATTATCGTCCCCATCACCATTCTTTTTTATTTTTTTTTATTTCAGGATATTACGGGGGCACAGATGTTTAGGTTATGTATGTTGCCCTTGCCCCCCTCCCCCCCAAGTCTGAGTTTCAAGTGCGTCCATCCCTCGGATGGTGTGAATGGCACTCTTGTGTATACATATACCAGTCCCCTCCTCCCCCTCCCCTCTCCCCCTCCCATCACCATTCTTACCAAGGCACTTTATTCACAAAAAGAATGTGGTAAGTGTGCTCCTTTACACTCCATCATATAGTCAAATCTAGTGGCATGCTCTTTGGGAACTTAATGAAACAGAACAAAAATGAGAACTACATTAAGACAATAAATACATTGGATCATTGAAGGTGGAGGAAAGAATGGACATTCCTTCCCTTTCACAGATGTAAACTTGAGTGCTGTTTTATAAAAATTATTCCAATATTCTCTGCTCCACTGAGAGAATTTTCTATTTTGAAATTCCCCACAAGGGTATCTCGGTGTGCTAATACATTAGTGCTACCTGCCTTCCAGCGTGATACTCATGAAAGCAGATTAAACTTCCTTCCACCATGCTCTTGCTTCAGCCATGGTCCTAATGTGATCTATTATTCTAGAGACCCACTGGGTCAAAGAGTGTGGGAGGATTGGGCACCCTGGAAACACAACTCACAGTGCATATTATACTGATGTGAGTGACCACCGTCCTCTTATGCCATGCAACATATTCCTTATTTCCCAAAATTGTAGGGACAGTACTGGAAAGCATTGGACTCATAGTCAGTAAACCAGGGCTCTACTTCTAACTCCTTTTCTAACTTATTGGGGAACCCTCGGTTACCCTTGGTCGCAGTTTCCAAATGAGTAAAATGAAGAACTTTTAGGCTACATAGTCTCTAAGATGGCTTTTAGATTTAAGGCTTTAACAAGGCCCACAATATCTGTATTTAATGCCAGAATCCAATTGGAATAACTACAAATTTACTAAGTAAATCACTGAGCACTAGCAAGGGGTCTGCACTCTTCTGCTGAGTGATGTTTCGAAGCTCTCTAAACTGTGTGGCCCTTTCCAATTATCAGAGTATCATACAATTTCCTTTATCCTACTAGCATGGATGCCACGAGAATGAGTAAAATTCCCAGTTACAAAGTTGCTTAGAATTCTTTAGAAATCACCTTTAGTAAATGTGCTATGATGAATAGCTAACTATTAGGATGGCTAAATATGTATTGTAACAGAACATGCTAAGAGAGTTACTAGTCTAAAAGGAGAAAAAAAGTCAAGTGAAAACAATTTTATTTTCTTTGAGAGAAGCCTCAAGTGTTTCTCTCATCTATTTTTTAATTTAGTTTTTTGAAGATTTTTTCATTTTTTAAACCTTTGTTTTTTAGAGTAGTTCTAGATTCACAGCAAATGAAGAGAAAGATACAGAGATTTCTCATACACATTCCCTGAGTTCCATGATTCTACACATGCTTAGCCTCCCACATTATCAACATCCCCACCAGAGTGGTATGTTTATCACACTTGATGAGCCCACACTGGCACATCATAATCACCCAAAGTTCAGCAATTTACATTAGGGTTCACCGTTGGTGTTGCACATTCCATGAGTTTTGGCAAACATATAACATGTATTTATCATACATGTATTATACAGAGTATCTTCACTGCTGTAAAAATCCCTGTGCTCCACCTATTCATCCCTTCCTCTACTCACAATCCCTGGCAACCACTGATCTTTTTACTGTTTTCATAGTTTTGCCTTTTCCAAAATGTCATATAGGTGGAATCATATAGTATGTAACCTTTTCAGATTAGCTTCTTTCCCTTAGTAGTATGCATTGAAGATGGCTTCATGTCTTTTCACTGTTTGATAGCTCTTTTCTTTTTTTTTTCTTTTTTACTTTCAGGCAGAGTCTCACTTTGTTGCCCCAGGTAGAGTGCAGTGGCGTCATTGTAGCTCACTGTAACTTCAAACTCCTGGGTTCAAGAGATCCTCCAGCCCCAGCCTCCCAAGTAGCTAGGAATACAGGCATGTGCCACCATGCCTGATTAATTTTTCTATTTTTTGTAGAGACGGGGGTCTCACTCTTGCTCAGGCTGGTCTCAAACTCCTCACCTCAAGTGATCCTCCTGCCTCAGCCTCCCAGAGTGCTAGGACTACAGGCAAGAGCCACTGTGCCTGGCCCACTCCTTTTTTAGTGCTGAATACTATTCCATTGTATGGATGTACCATAGCTTATTTATCCAGTCATCTACTGAAGGTCACCTTGGTTGCTTCCAAGTTTTTGCAGTTATGAATAAAGCTGCTATAAGCATCTGTGCACAGATTTTTGTGTGGACAGAACTTCTCAGGTCCTTTGTATAAATACTAATGATTGTAATTGCTTTATTGTATGGTAAAAATTTGTTTACTTTTGTAGAAACCACCAAACTGTCTTCTGAAGTGGCTGCACTATTTTGTGTTCTCACCAGCAATGAATGAGAAATACTGTTGCTCCACATCCTTGGTGTTGTTGGTGTTCTGGATTTTGGCCATTCTGATAGGTGTGTAGTATTATATCATTGCTATTTTAATTTTAATTTTCCTAATGACATATGATGTAGAGTACCTTTTCATATGCTTATTTACCATCTGTATATCTTCTTTGGTGAAGTGTCTGTTAAGGTCTTTGGTTCATTTTTGGTACATCTTTGAATCAAGTTGTTTTCTTATTGTTGAGGTTTTTTTTTAAGAGTCAGGATCTTGTTGTATTGCCCAGGCTGGAGTGCAGTGGCATTATCATAGCTCAATGCAGCCTTGAACTCCTGAGCTCAGGTGATCCTCCTGCCTCAACCTCCTGAGTAGCTAGGACTACAGGTGCGCACCACCATGCCCAGCTAAATTTTTGAAAATTTTTTGTATAGATGAGGTCTTGCTATATTGCCTAGGATGGTCTCAAACTCCTGGCCTCAAGTGATCCTCCTGCCTTGGCCTTCCAAAGCACCCAGACATGAGCCACTACACCCAGCCCTATTGTTGAGTTTTAAGAGTTCTTTGTATATTTTGGATGAGAGTCCTTTATCAGATATGTCATTTTGCAAATATTTTCTCCCCGTTTCGGCTTGTCTTCTCATTTTCCTGATATTGTCTTTCACAGAGCAGACGTTTTTAATTTTAATGAAATCTAACTTATCAATTATTTCTTTAGTGGATTGTGCCTTATATGTTATATCTACAAAATCATCACCATACCCAAGGTCATTTAGGTTTTCTCCTATTTTATCTTCTAGGAGTTTCATAGTTTTGCATTTTACATTTAGGTCTATTATCCTTTCTTAGATATTTTTAAGATTAAAAATAGGAAATAATGCTTTATATTCAATACATTTAACAAACAGGAAGAAGCAGCAGAGATTGGAGAAGAAACAAAAGACAAAAATGGAGGAAAAGAAAAATGAGGCAGAAAAAGATATTCACAAAGCTAGACAAAGAGGCAGAGAAGCCAAGAACAGATTGACAAAGAAAAACATGAGAAAGACCCTCATAGAAGTTGATAACTGAACAGGCAAAGACAGATGTGCATTCCACAAATGGAACACAAGTCATTCTACGAGAAAGATTTTCAAGGAGAAATAGCTTGATCAATGGCTTTTAATGAAACAGATAGAGTTCATGAACGTACTAGCTAGTTGTAAGCAGTGACAAACATGGGGGATGATAACTGCTTGATACTTACTTCTGGGCCAACTGAAGAGGAATTGAAGACTAAATCAGAGATTCCCCAGTGTTTAATTCTGTTAATTAAACACTGTTAATTAACTTTGATGTTATTATAAAATGATGGTAACTAACTAGAAATTTATGCCTCCTCTAAAAAAAGGATGAGAAAAATTCAGGACAATAAAAAAAAATTTATAAAGTATTTTGTTCTCCATGGGAAAAATAAGCCATTTAAAATTTTTCAAAAAAGTGATTTAGTCACAAGACCTAAAATAATATATAACAACTGTCAATATCAATCTGTTTTATACTACCTTTATTAATTCAAAATAGGATATTTCTGATATTTAGGAATTAATTATTCATTTGTAGGTGTTACAGATGACAGCATAACTGTTATTTTTTTTAAATGTCTATCAACTAGAGGCATTGTAGACATTTATGAGTGAAATTATATGATTTACTGACTATAATCTGGTATAAATTTGTGTGGGGTATACAGATAAAGCAAGTATCAAAATATTGATAATTGATGAATCCGGGAGGCAGATACATAAAAGTTCATTTTATTATTCCCTCAAATTTTGTATGTGTTTGAAATTTTCCATAACAAAAGGTTAAAATATCTCTCTTTTAACTGAGTCAATTATGCATAAAACATTTCACTGTATTCAGAAGAAGTAGCTCACATGAATATAGAATCTCAGTTTCAGGGCATCACAAAAGAATCTTAGGGAATTTTTGTTACAGAAGTTTCTTTGCTTCCTACTTTTTTGCAGTGACTTCTACAATTTTATTTTTCATCGTCATGTAAGTTTTATTTTCAGAGCAGCTCAACTGTGTTTTTATAAATTTCTACTTCAGAAACCCAGGAAATCTTAAGAGATGGGTGAGAACCAGGTACTTAGTGTACAGTTTTCCATTGTGTTTCATTTAACCAAAGTCCCAAATTCTAAAAGCAGAAGGGGAAGTATCTTTATGCCTTGGGTAAAGACATCTCAATTATTCCATGAGAAACCTGGAGAAGGAGTTGCACTTGGAAGTCTTGCTTTGGCTATCACCTGAGACTGGCATCCTAGACGCGTAGTACTCAGTCTCCTGGAGAAGAATGTGCTCTTCTTACTCACACATTGCTTTATTTGCAAGTTGAAGTCTCAGAGGAGACCGCCTGTCTACCCAGCTGCAGAATGTGTATGCAATGATTGCATCTGTTGCCATGGAGACTAAAATATAACCGATAAACTACACACCCCAAGCAGATTAAAATTGACTTAGTAAAACTATGTAGAGTTATTACAAAATTTATGATAAAACATCTTTTTACTGTACCTCCCTCTATTTAAAATAACAGCCTATGAAGTAGAATTTTCATATACATCATTCTCCCTAACAGTTTGTTGGTGGTAGCAACATTACTCCTGAATAAAGCCTTAAAATGGCATAAAATAGCTGTAAATTACAGCAAATGGATGAATGGTATAAAAACATATATGCTAAGTATGTATATATAAGGATAATGATATACTTAGGAAAAATTATGCGTCCCAAAAATTGAGGTCCAAATATGTTTGAACATGATTAAAAATAAAATTGATTTATTTTAACATGATTTACTATTTCAAAGCTGTGTATCAACTATCTTGTTTAATTACATCAACTTAAACTTAATAATAGCTACTACTCATTCAGCATTTACTTATTTGGCAGTTGTGGGAAACTATGTTAAGCTATCTTATCACTGGAGCCTTTTATTTTTACCCCCACTATAGATTAGAACTGATCTCAGAGAAGCAAGATATCCTGGCCCACAGTGTGGGATGTGAACCTCTGTCTGAGTAGCTTAGCTCACTGCAGCCTCAAATTCCTGGCCTCAAGTGATCCTCCTACCTCAGCCTCCCAAAGTGCTAGGATTATAGGTGTGAGCCACTGCACCCGGCCTGAGTAGCTTTAAACTTCAGCTGTATGAACCCCATTATACTCTGCTGATTCTCATTACTAGAATAATAAAAGTTTATTATAACACTGGTAGCCTATAATGGTGGTATTAGTAGAGCCTCCAATGGCATAATTGTAAAGAGTTTCTGCTATACCCAGTTTAAAGTTAGCTTGCAAGTTTCTCTTCCTAACACATCATATTGTAAACTCTCAGAGGATAGGAACTGAAACTTCTCCAGTACTTCACAGAGAGAAATGTATAAGTAGTGCTTGAGAAATATGCATAATGATAAAAATTATAGCTATAGAGAAGGAATAATCAATATTCTTGAACATTATTTGGTTAGAATGGAGATACACTTTTCTTTTTCTTCCTGAAATGTGAATATTATACCTATGGGGCTAAAATTTGTCATTTGGGGAAACTGAAAAATTATGGAATGATAATTCTTTAGGTAGTATACATTTAGCCAAACCTCATTTTTTGTTTTTTGGCAAAGAGTCAGCATTAAGGTCATTTTATAGCAACAATAAACTTTTAAAAAAATTTCTAGGAAAAATAATCAATGGTAATGTACACTAAGGAAGAAGAACAAACTGGGATTGTACTTGAACACTTTTGGATTTTCGTTGTTTATTGAATTTGTTCAGCCTTAGGGATTTAAAAAAACAACCTTCTTCTGTATTACACAGAACAAACGGACAACTGATAAAGGACATATTCCACAGAACTTTCAAACAGTTTATTTTGCCATCTTTCAAGTTAAAGGCCTGGAGGACCCAACGTCCCATTCATTGCTCTGAAGATTTACAGGAAGGGGAAGGTTGTTTTGGAGACAGCTGCAACAAAGTTCCAATGTTCTAAATTCTGTCTTTAGAAATGAATTGTAGCTTCTAACATAGGTACTTCCAATGGTCCGCATATAGATACATGGAATTTGAAATGGCCTAGCCATTTGCAAAAGTTGGATCTTGGTTTAGTCTCTGTTGTGTCATTACCTGGATGTGGATCTCAGACATTTCTGGGCCACCATTTTCTCATCTGTCAGATCTCAGTAGGATTGCCAAATAATCTTTAATATTCTGTTCAACTCTAATTAGAATCAAATCTGTGGTACAGTGTTTCTGGCTGACACAACTTCTATCCAGAATTTCTTTCTCCTTAGACATCTTCCAGTATTGTTCTAGGGGTAACCATGAGTCCAGTTCTGATCAATGTTACTGGCTGAGATTCCAGTAAAACTTTTAAAAAGGATAGACTGGGATAGAATGTTCCTTTTGGTATTTTGAACCTATCTCTGTCTTACTTGCAACAAATGCAGTGCCTAGAGGTGCAGCAGGCATTTTGTGACCAAGAGGTGACTAAACACTAAGGACAGCAGAGGCAGAAAGACGGAAAGAATGTGTGTCCCTAATAGCTTCCTTGTGAAGCTGTGCCAACCTTGGACTGCCTATATCTGGATTTCTTGTTATGTGAGAAAAATAAAGCCACAGTTTAAGCCACCATGATAGGGTTTACCATCACTTCCAGCACCTAGGCCTGACACAGCCTAAACAACAAATAAAACTAAAGTGCTCTAAACTGAAGAAGGTTCTTAGGAGAGATACAAAGATGAATGTTATGGTTACTTCTCCGGGGAGCTAGTAATTAATAGAAGGCATCTAATCCAATGATGATAAATCCCGATCTCATTTCAGAATCATAAGAGAAGCTTTAAAAACACCAATACATGTGCCCTCCTATCCAAGCCAGTTTTGATTTAATTTGTCTGCAGTGGGATGCAGGCATTGGTAGGTTTAAAAACATCTCAAGCATTGCTAATGTGAAGCCAACGTTAAACACCAGTGAGCTAATCTGCATTGAAAACATATCCACCAGATGCCTGACATTGCAAGTTTCTCAGAAAAGCTACTTTTGCCCTTGCAGGATTAGATGACTAAAACACATTTTGCCCTTGAGCTATAATAAAAAAGTTTACTAAAAGAATACTGGATTTTCTCAAGAAAACCATAAGCAATGATGTCTCTATGGGACTCTACCCAGTATCAGGAAAGCTGACAGTAACCAGGCAGTAGCACCCATGAGCACATTCTCTCTCTCTCTCTCTCTCTCATATACTTCTGCTTCTCTGCATATTTTTGGTTTATTCTTTGTCCTCCCACTCCCTCGCTTTATTTTGCTCGCTCTGCAGCCCAGCTTTCTCTGCCTCTCCAGCTATGGAGGGAAATACTATGGCTACCCAAGGTCACTACATACATTTGTGCCCTGGATCCAAAGCCACACCCTCCTAGAGGGCTGCCATTTTCTAATGTGAACAGAGGTCCCACTGGAGGGACACACTCTCACAGGTGTATCACTAGTAGTAATTACGGACAATAATTATGGAGCTCTCAGGTCCTCCATTTAGGAAACAGACCTGGGTTAAGAGGCTTTTTTGTCGCATGTACATAGTCTCTGGAGAGGGAAGCTAGCCAGCCCATCATGGTTAGATGCCCATTCCTGATCTATTATTCACCTACATTCCAAGAAGCAGGCTAAAATGGTACAAGCAGAGGACTCACCCTCATATGGGGAAGAGGACACTTATTCAAAAAAAGGGATCGTATATGAGGTGGGCAGTTAGCTGAAAAGGTCTACTTGATTCCTCAAAGAGCTAACATTTGAATATGGGAGATAAGTGTAAAGATCAAAATGTCTCTCATAAGCTTTCTGTCAGTAGAATAAGCATATAGGGAGAAAAAGAGGTCATTTCTGACTAATGCGTTCTAGGAAAGCATCGTGGAAGAGATAGAATTTTTATAGATTTTCAAGATTATATTCTTTAGAACCATGGGAATTTTAGGCAGCATGCCAGAGGTAAGGAGAGAGATATTTGGATTAGGAAGCTTATTCCCAGCGCTCTGGCTGCGTTCAAGTAGAATAAAGCCAATCCTCTCTAAAAAATGATTTTTTATTTATTTCATCTGATTCATTCCATCATTCACTCACTTGACAAACATTTATTGAGTGCCTGATTTGATCAGACTTTATAGTAGAAGGTGGTTCAGATAAGATGAATAAGATCAGTCTCTTCTAATGAGGAGATATACATGAAAACAATGAATGAGAAGACACCATGAAAATGCTACATTACCTCATAGGGCTGCTGAGAAGATTAAATGAGATCACGTCTGTAAAATGCTTAGTTAGGCACAGTGCCTGGTACCCAGTAAGCGCTCAATAAATAGTAGTTATTATTCCATGTAAAAATCCCATGAGAGCAAAAAGAAGTGATGAACTGTTTCAGAATGTTGAGGACAGCTTCAGAGAGTAAGTGAGATAATGAACCAGGCAGAGACAAAGATGGGCATTCTACATGGAAGGACCCAAATGAGAGAAAGTGGGGTGTGTTTTGAGAAGACAAAGTATGACCTGTATAGAGTATGGAATGTGGCAGGTATAAGACTAGCAAGGTAGGCTGGGCCTAGATTTTAGAGGCCCTGGAATGCCCAGTAAAGTTTAGATTTTGTATTTTAGACAATCAGAAGCAATGATTGGTTTTCAAGCAGAGAAGGAGTGAGCAGATTGCTTATTAGAAAGATCACTCTGGAGATAGTCTGGAGGATGGATTAGGGGTAGGAGGTAAGACAGGTCAGAGGCAAAGAAATCACTAAGCTGCTTAAATTGTTCAGACAGGTCATGTGAGGTAAAAGTATGAATCAAGATAGTTGCAGTGGGTTTTGATTCAAGCATCAGAGGAAAAATAAAATGCTTGCAGTGGGAATGTAGTGGCAGAAAAAAATAATATGTATATGTTTTTTTACTTTTACAACTTTGTTTTGAAAAAGAACTTTATAAAATATTTCCAACAATCTATATACTTCTAAAGCTCTACAAGTTTATGAGATTATGTTTGAAAACTTTTTATCTAATTCAAAATGTATTGCATTTTTACCAGCTCGCTATTATATTTCTCTTCTAAAACATCAAAAAGACCACACTGAAGAGCAAAACCAAAACAAAATAAAACAAACCACAAATATAACATCCATTATAATATCTTAGGTAGGATTACTTGCTTATATAGTATGCAAAAGTTAAGCAAATATTTTTATGCTGTGTTCCAATTTTTGTATTCTTGACAATCTTATTTTTACATTTCAAGACTGTGAAGCAGATACAGGTGAAATCTAAGTATTCCAGTGTGCTGGTGAAGAACATCCTTTTCTTACTGCATTACATGATAACTGCCCAGATGACCTAGACATAGGTTACACATGAAGACACCAGGCAACTTACCAGGTTTACAAGCAACTATGGCTCAGCTTCCTGGCCCCTGGAAAAGGTTACTAGTGAATTGCCAGAACTATCCGAGGTCTTATTAATGCAATCCTTGAATGTGGTCAAACTCCATTCATTGAAAATCCAATTAACTTGAAATTTTCAATAATAAGACCTTTTTAATAGTCTTTATGTATGATAATTCATCATCATAATGAAAATCCCCCAAACCGTAAAATCCTGTATTTTATTTTAGGACAAACCAGAAACATATTTCTTTTTTTATTGTTTTTGTTATGTTTTTAAAATTAAACTTTTTATTTTGAGATGATTGTAGATTCATATTCAATTGTAAGAAATAATACAGAGAAATCCCTGTATTTGCCCAGTTTCCCCCAGTGATTTGCATTTTACAAAACAATAATAGACTATGGCTATGGATATAGTACAGGTCTATTTCTAGGTTCTCTATTCCATTCCATTGGTTCATCTACATTTTCCTTAATCAATAGCACACTGTGCTGATTACTATAACTACATAATAGATCTTAACATTGAGGTAGGTTGATTCCTCTCACTTTGCCCATCTTTTTAAAGATTATTTTAGGTATTCTAGAGCCTCAGTTTAGTGTCTTTTATAATACTCTCTATATTTGAAAAATTTGAAATCCAGGTATGTAATATATGGCAACTCCTATAAGCCAGAATATTAATAATCATTAATATCTCATTTCTCACAATTCTGAAAAAAATGGGACTTTACTTTTAGCCCTTACTTTTAGGGTAGAATTACTATAAAACAGATTACAAAAGCAAGTTATGGAACCTTCTCTGCAAGTATTTGAAAAACATTTATTCCCATTTAGATATGTCATGAATATCTTAGGTCTAATAATTCTAAGATATTCATCCTTTAAAGGAATTTTAAATGCTAAAAGTTTTAATATGTTAAACCAATAGGGTATTCTGTAAAATGTTCTATTTTATCAACCTTTAGCCATATTTACCTACCTATAACCTTTATAAAGCAATAAATAACTGCAAGCACAGAACAGGAACAAATCCCAAGACCAGCTTGCTAAAATGCAACTTTGTCTTAAAAGAATCTGCTATGCCATTTACCTTTGGAGAAGAAAGGCCAGAAGGCACAAACAAAACTTCAGAAATTGAAGCTCTGATATTAAATGTACTTAAGTGTGGCAGATATATCTTTATTCATGAGAATGCATATTTTCACCAGGGGTGCTCTTTTATAAATTGTCTGTTTTAACAAATTGGGTCAGGATACCTGAGATAATCTGCAAACTGTTGAATGCACTTGCCAATTATTGAATTTTAAAACAATCAACATTGTACATTTTATGCAACCTTTAAAACATGGTACTCCTCAGTCCTTTTTGAAGTAGAAGGAGTTTTTATTTTCTCCCAGGCAATTGATTAAAATATTTGTAGTGTCCTTAATTAATAAAACAGGCCTTTAACAAAGTAATCTTGTATTGCTGAAAAATGAGAAGTCTAACTCTATCACTGCAGCATATAATCAAAAGAAATAAACATAAAACAAAAAATCACTACCATATACAATGCTTCTTCTACTTAGTTAAAGAAGATGAAAGCTTAAAGCAAGAAGAGTTTTTCCTAATTTTATTTTGTTATTATTATTATTTTTTAGACAGGGTCTGCCTCTGTTGCCCAGACTAGAGAGCAGAGGTGTTAATCATAGCTAACTGCAACCTCAAACTCCTGGATTAAAAGTGATCCTCCTGCCTCAGCCTCTTGAGTAGCTGGAACTGCAGGTATGCATCACCATGTCTGGCTAATTTTAATTTTTTTTGTAGAGATGGGGTCTTGTGATTGGCCAGGCGGGTCTTGTGTGTTTGTGTGTTCTGTGGCCTCAAACTATCCTCTTGCCTTGGCTTCCCAAAGTGCTAGGATTACAGGAGTGAGCCACCAGACCCAGCTTCTAATTTTAATTTTTAACAGCTTTAGTTGGCTATAATTAGCAGAAAACAAACTGCACACATTTAAGTGTATAAAAAGTATATAATAGTCAACAATAATATATCTGACACTTAAAAATTTGTTAAGAAGGTGGATCTCATGTGTTCTTACCAAAATAAAGTAAAAAAAATGAGTTATGTTTTGATATATGCATACCCCTGTAAAACCATCACCACAAGCTAGATATTAAACATATCCATTACCTCTAAAAGTTTCCTCATGCCTCTTTTTAATCCTTCTTACCTCCCCTCCCCCCAGCCTAGGCAACCACTGATCTGTTTCCTGTCATTATATATTAGTTTGCATTTTATATAAATGAAATCATATATTACTCTTTTATTGTTTGACTGCTTTTACTCAGCATAATTATTCTGAGATTCATCCATGTTGCTGCATGTATTAGTAGCTCGTTACTTTTTATTCCTGAAGTAGGGATATACCAAATTTGTTGATCCACTCACCTATTGATGGGGCATTTGAGTTGTTTCCAGTTTGGGGCTATTACAAATAAAACTGCTATGAATATTTGTGTACAGATCTTTGTATGGTTTCATTCAAACAAATGTTTCATTTCTCTTGGGTAAATGCCTAGGAATGAAATGGCTGAATCATATAGTAGATGTGTGTTTAACTTTTTAAGAAGCTGTCCAACTTTTTTCCAGAGTGAATGAACCACTTCAATTTCCACCAGCAGTGAATGAGAATTACAGTTGTTCCACATCCTTGCCAATACTTGGTGTGATCATTTATTTTAATTGTAGCTTTTCTGTTGGGTGTTTAGTTGTATCTCATTGTGGTTTTAATTTACATTTACTTAATGATGAATGATGATCTTTTCCTATGCTCACTTTCTATCCATATATTTATTTGCTGAAGCATCTGTTCAAACCCTTTGCTTTTTTTTTTTAATGGGTTTGTTTTCTTATTATTGAGTTTTGAGAGTTCTTTATATATTCTGGATATAGGTCTTATATCAGATGTATTATTTACAAACATTAAATTCCATCTTATTGTTTTCTCTTATGGATTGTGCCTTTGATGTTGTATTTAAGAAATATTTGTCTAACCCAAAGAATAAGGTCTAAAAGATTTTTTCCTATGTTATTTTTTAGAAATTCTATAATTTTAGGTTTTTATATTAAATCTGTGATCCATTTGAGTTAATTTTTATATATGCTGAAGGGTATGGATCAAAGTAGTTTTTTCTTTTTGTATATAGATATTCAAAAGTTCTAGAACCATTTGTTGAAAAGATCATCCTTTCTCCATTAAATTGTCTCTGAGCCTCTGTCAAAAATCAGTTACTTGTACACGTGTGAGTCTATTTCTGGGCTATCTGTAATTTGTTCCATTGATTTGTCTATCTTTATGCCAATACCATGCTGTCTTGATTATCATAGTTTTATAATGACTTTAAATCAGATAATATTTATTCTCCAACTTTGTTTTTCTTCCTTAGGTGGTTACCCAGGTATTATGGCAGAGAATAGCTATTTTTAAAAATGTCTCTCAGTTATTCTAGTCTGTCCTGAGAACATGGAGTCAAAAGTTCAATTCAAGATTGTTCTGTGAGGGATGTGCTCACAGTTAATATATGTGACGCTTTATCATTCATTATCTTGGACTTTGCTGAACATGGACCATGTTCCAATTACTGTGGCTGGAACCCATATTAGTCCATTTCTTGGCAAACACTAACTATCGTAGTATACATAAGTGAAAAGTAAGTTCTGAGGATAACTTCCAGAAGATTATCTTTGTCTTTTGAGTCCTTGATGCATCTAGGAAGAAGCTTGAGTGAGTTTTTATGTAAAACCCTTTTAAAAATTCAGCAGGACTGAGAGCTATTGTGTAACATGGAATGACATGTTCATAGATGAGAAACATATCTAATTTTATTGTCCAATTCCTTGCAACTATTTTCAGTACATTTTATAGATGAGAAAACTGAGGTTAACGTTGAGTATGTTGAATAAAGCCATCCAGCAAATGAGGCTTAAAGAATTCAAACTCAGGTTTGTCTGACTTCAAAATCTCTGCTTTTGACACTTTGCTATATTTTTTCAATCAAGTTTCTTAAAGAATCATAAATTCAGTTTTTTAAATGTACACCTATAGCAGAAATTGTATTATAAATATCTGACTCAGAGTTGTGATTAAAAAAATAAGGGAAGGCTGGGCATTGTAGCTCATTCCCTCCTGTAATCCCAGCATTCTGGGAAGTGGAGGTGGAAGGATAGCTTGAGATTAGGAATTCAAGGCCAAGCTGAGCAAGAGCAAGACCCCATCTCTACTAGTCTGTAGTCCCAGCTACTTGGGAGGCTGAGGCAGAAGGATCGCTTGAGCCCAGGAGTCTGAGACTGCTGTGAGCTAGGCTGACGCCATGGCACTCTACCCAAGGCAACAGAGTGAAACTCTGTCTCAAAAAAAGAAAAAGAAAGAAGGGAATTGGAAACATTGTGATGTTGTTTGTGAAGAAGTCTACCATAACCCATTAATATAATCTTACAAAATCAGTAAGGATTCTTGATCAAGGTTTCACTATCATATATCTTGGAGTTAACTTTGTTAGATTATACACTGTAGCTTGATATGTGCTTTATTTTTTCTAGTCTTTGCAGTAGCCAAAATTCAAGCCACTAGTCAGAGCTTTTACCCAGTGTTTTCCTGAGAATAATTCCCAGATGTGCTGCATGTACAATGGCCAAGATAACCTGATGACTAGTTTCTGGAATAATACTCTGTTTGTAATAAAATGCATTCCTTTGGGCATGTAGTTTACTCCCTACACACCTAATTTAAGACATAGATGAACCAACATCACAGCTCTGGTGGGAACACTATAACTGGTTTTGGTATCTAAGTGGCAGATGGCTCCGGACATCACCATTGGCTGTTGCTCTTCCAAGCTTGTAAACAAGTTACAAGAACTGAGAAAAAAAAAAAAATGACACTTCTGCATACATGATGACATAATTATGGGTATATACTTAATCTTAGAGAAGAATTCCAAAAGAGCTAATATCAGTGCAAACTCTAAAGACATTGCCATAAGGGTATTTTTAGGTTTCCTTCACTCTCACAGTAAATGCAAAAAACTCAATATCATTTGATAGTAATTCAATTATTTTGAGAACTTTCTGCTTGACTTAGGCAACTATTTGTTAGTCCTACCTGGCACTTTGAGGCTGAGAACTCTCCAGCCTTCATCCATTGAAGAACAGTGGTTTGTATTCAGTGTAGCATGATGATGCAAATTAAGAAGTTAATAATACTTTGACATTCTGAAAAGTGTTTTCCCACCAGATAGCTCCAAATCACCAGATGTTATTTTCCAGTAGGCAATAAAGTATTCAGCAAGGTTGATTTTTTAAATTTAAGATATTCTTGTTTTCAAAAGGGAAACAGCTTTATTTTTCTCTTACATTTGTGAAAATATTGCCTATTAATTGTAAAATATCTGAGCAATACAGAAAGGTATAATTAAGAAAGAAATCACTTGAAATCTCCCTGTATGGTGACAACCTCAAGGTATGTAGGTTTTCCTTGCTCCATTCTATCCTTACCCCCTTCCTATTACCTATTTATCTACCTATTTGTCTAAAAACAAGGTGATAAATACATATGTATGGAAAAAAGTCTATTATTAGAGAATGACATAAAACAAAAAGCAAAGTTCCCTACTTGGTTCTTTTCCATCCCTAAACCAGTTTCCCAGAGGTTAAATGTTTATGTTTTACTCATTGAATTCATTACATAGGTAATTACAAATAACATGCCTTTCATGCTATTTTTAAAATTTTATCAACTTTGGATATTATTTGTTGACTCCAAGATGTAAAGAATAAGGATTTAGCTGAGTGCAGGTGACATAAGCCTGAAATTCCTGCTGCTCAGGAGACTTAGGTGGGAGGATTGCTTGAACTCAGGAGTTCAAGGACAGCCTGGCAACACAGCAAGAACCCCTTCTCTAAAAGTATTTTTTTAATTAAAAAAAAAGTAAGGATTCAGTTCACTCATTTACTTTCTACTTCTTTTTTTCCTTCCTACCAGCTTTCATAATCATATTATTATTTTGATTTCTATTTATAACTTTCTAATTTAAAATATTATACTGAAATAACTATTGCTTGTTCCATCAACTGTCAAGTTTATCTCTTTACTTTTCATGTTAGTAAGATGATATTAACATCACTACTCTAACTTTCACCTTTCCTGCCCATCTGTCAAGTCTCACTTTCTGTACTTCTATGGTGTCAAGATTTATAATATTTATTTTTGTTCTGCATGTGTTCAAAATCAAGAGACCTTCATTAAACCCATAACTTCATTACATCCAACCTGTGTAACAAAATACAGGTTGGGCGAGGCCTAAGTGGTGAGTTTATGACTTACCTGTTCATTTTCTTAAAGGTGTCTTTAGATAAGCAGAAGTTTCTAATTTTGATAAAGTCCAATTTATCAGTTTTTTCTTTCATGGTTAGTGCTTTTTACGTACCAAGAGATCTTTGCCTACCCTATGACTGCAAAGATATTCTTTATGCTTTCTTCTAGGAACTTTATAATTTTGGTTTTTATTTTTAGGTTCATAGTCCACCTCTGGTTAATTTTTAATATGTTGTGAAGCACAGGTCAGAATATACAGATATCCTGTTTTTTCAGCATCATTTGGGGAAAAGATTTTTTTTTCCCATTGAATTTCTGGTATCTTTGTCAATTCACTGCATATATGGGAAGGTCTATTTCTAGAGTCTGTATTCTGTTCAAGCCATCTATTTGTCTTTTCTTAAGCCAATAACATACTGTCTTAATTAACGTAGCTTTATAATAAGTTTTAAAATCAGGTATCCCAAGTTCTCCAACTTTTTTCCTTTTTAAAGATTATTTTGGTTATTCTAGGTCCTTTACATTTGTATATAACATTTCATGTTAGATTGTTAATTTCCACCAGAAAAACCCATTCTGAGTTAGAAGTACATTGATCTTACAGATCGCTTTGTGTGGAATGACAGCTTTACAATATTGAGTCTTGCAACAATGTCCATGGTATATTTCTCCATTTATTTAGGTCTTTCTTAATTTCTTTCTTTAGTTTTGTAGTTTTCAAAGTAGAGGTTTTTTTTTTATCTTTTCTTACATCTATTCTTTGTAATTTTTATGTTTGTTGACAATACTATAAAGGGTATTTATTTCTAAATGCTATTTTCCAGTTCGCTGAAACAATATAGAAATACTTTATATCCTATAGCCTCGTTGAATTCTTTTACTGGGGCTAATAAATTTTTGGAGAATCACATACAGTCATGTTGATCATGTTGTCTATGAATAAAGGCAGTTTCATTTCTGTTTTTCCAATCTTTATTCCTCATTTGCACATTTCTTTATATGTTATATCCATCTTTTCCTGTAGACATTTTAACATATTTGTCATGGTTATTTTAAAGTATTTCTGCCAATTCTAACACCTAGGTCTTTTGTTGGTCCCTTTATATTAACTATAAGTCACATTTTCCCATTTCTTCACGTCTAGTAATTTTTTTTTGTCATGCTGTGGGTAATACAGTACAGAAACTCTGGACCTTCCTCTGAAGAGTGTTGAGTTTTGTTTTAGCAGGCAGTTAAATTATAAAAGGCTCCTTCAACTTGGGGAGCCTTGGTTTTTCTTTTGTGAGGACAGGTCTATGTTTTGGTTTTGGTGTTCCTTTGATGTACATGTAATCTTTATTCCTAACTAAATGGGAAGCCCAAGGTATTAATCAAGCCCTTCTAACTTGGTTGGATTTAAACTCAAGTCTCTCTTACCTGTGGTGAGCAGTTACGATCTGTTCTTAGCTCTTTAAATCTTCCCCAGCTGTCATCTTTTGCTAGGCTTCTTAGATTCTTACTGACACAATCACAGTTGGAGTCACTCAGTAAAGAATTTTGTTTTTACAGTAGCATTAAAAAAACCCAAAAAAACTAAGGAGTGAATTTTACCAAGTAAGTAAAATATATGTATACTAAAAAGTATAAAATACTGAAAGAAGTTGAAGATTACACAAATAAATAGATATTCCATGTTCATGGATTGAAAGAATTAAGATGCCCATATTGTATAAAATGATATACAGATTCAGTGCAATCTCTATCAAAATTCCAGTGTCATTTTTTATAGAAATAGAAAAATTGATACTAAAATTCATATAGAACCAGAGAAGACCCCAAATACCCAAAGCAATCTTGAGCAAAAAGAACAAAGCTGGAGGCATCACACTACCTGATTTCAAAATATATTACAAATCTATAATAATCAAAACAGCATTGTACTGGCATAAAAACAGACAAATTAACCAATAAAACAGGATAGAAAGTCCAGAAATAAACCTGCGCATTTATGGTCAGTTGGTTTTTGACAAATGTGCCAAGAACACACGAAGGGAAAAGGACCGCCTCTTCTGCAAATGGTGTTGAGAAAACTGGATCTTCACATGCAGGAAAGTGAAATTGGACCCTTATCTCACACCATGTACAAAAATTAACTATAAATGGATTAAAGACTTGAATGTAAGACCTGAAGCTCTAAAACTACTAAAAAAATCATATGAGAAAAGGTCCATGACATTGGTCTGGGCAATGATTTCCTAGATATGACCGCAAAAGCATAGGCAACAAAAGCAAAAATTGACAAATGAAATTGCATCAAACTAAAAAGCTTCTGCACAGAAAAGGAAACAATAAATGGAATGCCAAGACAACCCACAGATTGGAACAAAATATTTCCTTTTTACTAGGAAGTATTTAACTATGAAAAATTTTAAAAATATGCCATAAAAGCTAAGTACTGTCCTTAAAATTTTAATAGGAGGCTCTACTATAAACAATTACTATATAAGCCTCTTTTTACAAATTGCTTGAGTTTAAAGGAAAATTATTTTTAAAAAGTCACAAAATTTGTGAATCTATAGGGCTTTTTTTTTGAGACAGGGTCTTGCTCTGTCACCCAGCCTGGAGTGCAGTGGCCTCGTTCCAGTGGCTCACTGCAACCTCGAACTCCTGGGCTTGAGTAAACCTCCTGCCTCAGCCTCCCAAGTAGCTGGGACTACAGGCACATGCCACCACACACAGCTAATTTTTCTATTGCAGAGAATGGGCCTCACTATCTTGCTCAGGCTGGTCTCTAACTCGTGGCCACAAACAATCCTCCCAGCTTGGCCTCCCAAAGTGCTAGGATTACAGGCATGAGCCACCATACCCGGCCAAACCTACAGTGTTTTGCTTCTAAATACTAACTGCCCTTTTTACATGTGGCCAATTAAAATATAGGGATTCACATCTTTTGTTTGATATTTCACTGAATTCAATTCAGTTCAGTCTAAACATCAAATAAATATAAGGGATTATGAACTTAGAAATTGATCAATGCTTCTAGGAACTCTGCAGATAATTAAATAATATCTCACTGTGTGCCTGCCTTTTTATTGATTACAGCAGAAGCTATTGATAGGAATAATACATTTGTAGTTAGATAGTGCATGCCTGTAGGCCATTACCCTTTTGTTCTACATACATATGCAATTTCACTTCTTCTATATTTTCATTCTTTACCTGTTTTCTAGAGTACCATTCACATCATGTGTTAAAAACAATCACCCCTTTTCCTCTTGCTGTTCATCAGAGAAGATGATATCAAAAATGTTACTATGAGAAATCAAGCTGGTTAGACAGCTCTTTCTTTTTCCATTCTTAATTTTTTCATATTTTAAATTTTTATCCAAGGCATGCATAGACACAGTTTAAAGAGTTCAATAGGTCTTAAAGCAACATTTTTCCCTCTCCCTTACTACTCTGCTATTACCTAATTCACAGAAGCAACCATTCTTTTTGCTATTAAAATTTACCCATCTATTTTTAAATAATGTGATTTTATTGTTGCATCTTGACTTATGAATTTTAGATATTTTCTCGTGTCTTTTCCCTCCAGATGATGAGTATTTGGCATTTGTTTTTGTTTTAAACCATTCTCCCTGTTGCTTTCATCTCTATCCTCCAGCATATATATTTTTTTCCCAGTTTTTAGTGTGCCATTAGAGGATACCCAATGTCTCTGCCATCTGCTAGTACCAAGATATGTTTTACCCTCTTTAGAGAAGGCCTTCAGTCCTCTACTGGAGATGAAGAAGACAGTAGTTGACCCATAGTTTACAGAGGAAAAGGGGATATGAAATCTAACTGCTTCTTCAACAGATTTTCAAGTAATTCTCTGTAGTTAGCTCCACTTTCACTGCACTTTTTCATTTGCCATGGCCAAAGACTTATAATGGTTTACTGTGGCCCTAACTATGAAATTTTGGCTGTCAAAAAAGAATATTTGGATAAAAATATTAGTAGCTTCTCTTTATTATCTGATTTGTACCAGTTTCATTATATATATTATTCATAATTTTCAAAACCACCCTGCAACTACAAGTTATTACCATCCTCCACTGACTGTATGGATTTGATGAATAATTTATCTAGAATCACATAGCAAATTAGTAAATGGGTTTAGGATTCAAACCAAGTCTGGATTGTTGGCACTAAAATTGATCCTCTTTTGGACATGCCCCACTGTTTTTGTTGGTTTTAGAAGAAGAATCAACCTTATAAGTTATTGGCATAACTGAAATGTGTTAAATAATGCTTCTGTTTTGCACTTCATCTCATGATCATAAGGTGTATTAAAACTTATAATTCTCACAGTGGCTTTGTATTTAGGGTGTAGCTGGAACAGGCATTGGGAGTGGAAAGTCAGAGACCAAGCATTATTGGAGTGAAGATTTGAAAAAGCTGATGATCCAGAAAATAGTAGGAAATGGAAATGAACTGTGAAAAGGAAAAGCTTGCAATTATATTTATATTCTCTATATCTGAGTTATGATGAAAAACCAAATGATGATATAAAATATAGCTTTTTTCTGGTGCTATGAGTCTTTCTTGCTTGAATTTTTTTTTTCCTTAATCTAGGAAATTAAATGAGTCTTCCCTGGAAACAGGAACCAAGATTAGATGATTTAAGAAGTAAAGTTCAGCTTCTGCACAACTCAAAAATGTTTATCAATTAGGCCTGTTTTCCCACTCACAAACCTAGACTTCCTCTTCTACGATAACCAAATACTTTGATATTGTTATCATTTGTATCTCACACTTCCACTCTGTCCCCTGGACCAATGCACACCCTATAATTATGAACTAATATTTACATATCACCTAATGTGTGTCAGAAACTATTAGTCATCAGTAACACAAGTTAGACCAAAGAATGCCCCACAAAACTTAGGGAGTTTAATGGAGAGGCCACATCTTTAATAAGCAATTGAAACAAACTAATAAATAAACAATTGAAAGGACAGAGCTCACCATCCTTTCCAAACTTTTCCATATTTTTTATATTAAAGAATATACTTATCCATTTTATATTCATTTTATTAGATAATACATTTTACCCATTTTATATTCAATGTCTACCTAAATTATCTCCTCCGTCTCCCAGATTTTACTGTCCTTAGTGTATCCTAGCATTGCTTCTCTTTGGTACATTTGATTTTCTCCTTTTCTAACTACAGCCTCTTTCTTTGTTATCTGCTTCTTCCTACTCCCCCGATCCCCACACTCTTGATTCTTAGTGCAGTTGACCCTTGAAGAACTTGGCAGGTAGGGGTGCTGACCCTCAATGCATTAAAAAATTTACGTACAATTTTTGACTCCCTGAAAACTTAACTACCAATAGGCTACTGTTGACAGGAAGCCTTACAGATAACACAATCAATTAACACACATTTTGTGTATTATATGTATTATATACTGTATTCTTATAATAAAGTAAGCTAAAGAAAATGTTATTAAGAAAATCATAAGGAAGAGAAAATATATTTACTATTCATTAAGTGGAAGTGGATCATCCTTAAGGTCTTCACAAAAAAAAAAAAAGATAAAAAAGAAAAATTGGGAACAATTATAAGAGGAGTTAACAGAAAAAGAAAAAGAAAGATCTTCATCCTCACCATCACCTTCATGTTGAATAGGCTGAGGAGGAGGAGGAGGAAAAGGATGCATTGGACTTGCTGTCTCAGGGGTAGCAGAGGCGGAAGAAAATTTGCACAGAAGTGGACCTGTGCAGTTCGAGCTCGTGTTGCTCAAGGGTCAACTGTAGCTCTTCTCTTCCAAATTTACCCAATTAGCACTCTTTTGACATCATTTGTCTTTTTCAGTCATCTCAGAGAAAGTGCTATTTTTCTTCCTTCAGATTAATGATTCCACTTCTACCCTGAAAATGTTCCAGGCTCCTCATATATTATTCCCATTCTGTAGCATCATTCCCGGACTGCCTCCATTGGCATATTCTCATCTGTCTTCACATGTACACTGGTTTCTTCCACTATTGATAATTTTTTAGTTGACACAGACAGCACATGGAACAACTTTTATCCTTTGCATCAGATTTTCATTTTCAGACAGCCAATTAATGTTTATTATACATAGTTTTGATTTCCCTCTGAACATTTTTTTCTTTAGCTTCTGTCTTACATTTTCCTTCAAACCATTCCATCAAAACTCATTCAAGGGGCCGGGTGCGGTGGCTCATGCCTGTAATCCCAGCACTCTGGGTGGACCGCTCAAGGTCAGGAGTTCGAGACCAATCTGAGCAAGAGCAAGACTCCGTCTCTACTAAAAAATAGAAAGAAATGATCTGGACAACTAAAAAAATACATGTATAGAAAAAATTAGCTGGGCATGGTGGTGCATGCCTATAGTCCCAGCTACTCGGGAGGCTGAGGCAGAAGGATCGCCTGAGCCCAGGAGTCTGAGGTTGCTGTGAGCTAGGCTGACGCCACGGCACTCACTCTAGCCAGGGCAACAAAGTGAGACTCTGTCTGGGGGGAAAAAAAAAAACAACCTCATTCAAGGGTGACAATTGATTTTTTACTAAATCCAATGACCTTTCCCAGCCCTTTTTCTTCTTGGCTTTGGCCTTCCTGACAATTGCGCAGCATGTGGCCATCTTGTCCTTATGAAACACACTTACTGGTTAGCTTCTATGATCTCTTTGGTCTCTGAACTTCCACAATCAATCCATTGTGGGGAACCTGTGGCTTTCTGAGTCCTTGAGGGTGGCCTTTTGATTGAATCCAAATCCTTTAATTAAAAGGATTTGTTCTGTGAAATTTGGATTCAGTCAAAGGGCCACACTTGGGGATCTGGAGGGACACATGTGGCCTTGAGACTGCAGGTTCCCCACCCCTGGGTGATCTTCATTCTCAATCTCCTTTTCCATTTTTGATTGTTTCTGTGCTCCAGCTCTGTTCTGATGAATCTCATCCTGCATTTTCTAAGTGTATCACGATATAAGTGTGTCAAGGGTTGATCACAGCTTGGAATTTGCCTAAGCAAATTTATATAGGCTTTTTTACAGGATTGTTCTGAATGTTCAGTACTCTAACATACATTGTAAATATCCAAGCAAGAGCAGACATTTTCCAAATTTGTTTGATCTCAGAATCCTTTTTATGGAGCATCTTGTGTGAATAGTGTTTGAGGAACACATTTTGGAAAACACTGTTCAATATTTTAAGTGCTAATGTTTCACCATAATTCAATTCTGTGCCAGCAACTGGGTGTGAGATATTTCTACTTGAATATTCTACTAACTCAATATGTCTACAACCACATCATCATCATCTTTCAAACCAATGTCTCCTCTCAACTTTCTTCTTTCCTTCAGTGTCACCACAATTTTCTCACTTATCCCAAATTGACCCTCAGCATCATCTTTGGGTTTTCTTTCTACATTTCCTTTACCCAATCTGTCATCTCTTAATTATTCATTAGCTATTTTTTAAAAATTTGTGTGTCCTGTCTCCTCCCTAGTCCAACATCTCATACACTAATACATGGAAACCATTCTAAATGCCCCTGCTGTATCAAGTTTTTCTCATACCAATTCATACCAAACAACCACTTTTGTTAAAATACTGATTTAATCATGTCACTGTCTTGCTCAGAATCGTTAGCCAACTTCCAGTTACCTCTTGAATAAAATGTGATCTATTAACTGAGACAGTTAAGGTTTTCCAGAACCCCTTCCCCAATCCGATTCCTTGCTACTCCTCTAATTTTACTATTTACTCCAGCTAGATGGATCTCACTATCCTAAAAATGGAGAGGTTATTTCCAGCTCTGAACCATATATTGACCATCTGCCTTGCATTACTTCAGGCAGTATTTTTAAAATTTCATGGATCATGAAATCAATTTTTCATGTGTATTTAAATGAAATTCTTTATTTTCATTAATTTGCTTAAAGATTACATCTGTATTAGAGTTCTTTATTTTCTTCTCATAGGGAAGTAATTATCTTTGAATGATATTCTTAGATTTTTAATTTAGTTATTTATTGCTATGTAACACATTACCTCAAACTTAATTGCTTAAAACAAAAAATAGCTTATTCATTCATGATTCTGTGGATCAGGAAGTCAGGCAGGGATTGGCTAGTTTTTCTTCTCCATGAGATGTCATGCTGTCAGCTAGGGTGATGGGATGGCTGGAGGTCTAAAATGGTCTCATATGGTGACAGTTTTTGCTGGTTCCTGACTGGGGACTGAGCTTGAGATGTCATCAGGGACCTTGGTTTTTCTCCACATAGGTATCTTCATGTGGCTGTTTGGGCTTTCTCCCAGCATAATGGATAAATTCATAGTAGGTGAATTATAAGCAGCAAAAATAGAAGATGTGTAACTTTTAATGCTGAATTTCAGAAGTCACAAAGCTTTACATCTACCATTGGTCAAAATAGGTACTAAGGATAACCCAAATTCAATAGTAGAGGAAATAGACTTCACCTCCTGATGGGAGAGTAGCAAAGCCACTGTCTTAATCCTTTTTCTCCCATCCAAGTACTAACCAGGCCTGACCCTACTTAGCTTCTGAGATCAGAAGAGATCTGGCACGTTCAGGGTGGTATGGCCATAGACTGTCTTAGTCCTTTTTCTGTTGCAATGACAGAATACCATAGACTGGGTAATTAATAAAAAAAGAAATTTATTTCTTCAGTTCTGGAGGCTGCTGGGAAGTCCAAGAGCATGGTGCTGGCATCTGATGATGGTCTTGTTGTGTCATAACATGCTGGAGGGACAAGTGAGCATGCAAGATAAAGAGAAAATGGGAGCGGGACTTAACCTTTTATCAGAAACCACTCCTGCAATAACTAACCCACTCCCACGATAACAGCATGCATCCATTCATGAGGGCAGAGCTCTCATGACCTAATCACTTCTTAAAAGTCCCACCTCCCAATTAAATGGCAATTGAACTTCAACATGAGTTTTGGCAGGACATTCAAACCATAGCAGCCACATTGTAAAGGAGCATGTTAGGTGGGTGGCTCTCTTTTGAAATACAATCTACCCGCACTGTCTAATGTTCTTTCTACTTTAATAAATTTATTTTTATTATGAAAAATCCCATAGATAATAATAGAGAAAACAGTATAATGTACCCCACGTATGTGTTCTGTATTCTTGTAGAGTTTACATTTGTGCTATTTGGCAAACATTCATCACAGAACCAATTACATTAATTATGTTTTCTTTTTTGTATTCTTGATGCTCTGGCATTTGGGGGTCTTACAGCCCCAGGGAAAGACTGTCCTTCCCCAAACCAGCTAATTTCTAAAGACAGTAAACAACTTACTTACAACCATGATCCCCTATTTCAAGCCAACCACCTCCTTATCTTTCACTCACCAAACCAATATTTCCCCTGCTATAAATCATCCCGAGGCTGGGTACCGGGCAAATGGAGACAATCTGTATATTCCAAAGCCCACCAGAATTATTCAAACTGGTCAATCTTAAACTGTTTACTCTGTCCTGCCTTGCCTTTCCCATGGACACTCCAATAAAGGCTTTTCCTTTGCTCTTATCTTCTTATGCTTCCCTTGTGGCCCTGTGTGGCATGGCATGCCCTCCTTTCGGAAAGTTAAGCAATCAAAATCTTCTTTCAGTGGCATCAGCCTCTTTGTGTCAGCACTTAGACACCTCCATAAATTAATATCCTTTGGGTACAAATGAGATAGTATGTATCACCCAGTTTCAACAATTCAACAGTTAGCAACTCATGGCCAATATTGTTTCATCTAAACACCCATGCTCTTTTCTACTCCTGCCCTAAAATATTTAGAAGTAAATTCACTTGGAATAGTTTTTCCATCTATGGTTAGATAGATGTAAATTAGATTCATTTGTTTTTTTGATTTCATTTTTTATTTTTAGGAATTGATTTTTCCTCCCAATTTTATTTTTGTCTTATAATTACATGAAATATTTACATAGTTCCAAAGTTGACTCTGTTGAATAAGGAATATTCAAAGAAATTCAGTTTCTATTTTTGTACCAATCATCCTAGTCTCTTTTTATGTTCTTGATAACCATTTTTGTGGTTTATGTTTTTTTCTTTTTTTCTGTTTTCTTAAATAGTCTTTAGTTTTTAGAGAAGTTTTAGGTTTACAGCAAAAAATGTGCAGAAGGCAGAGAGTTTTCCCACATTCTCCTCATCCCACATTCACACAGCCTCCCGCACTGTCAAAATTCTGCACGAGAGTAGTACATTTGCTTAAAGTGGTAAAACTAGTTTGACCCATTGTCACCCGAAGTCTGTAGTTTACATTAGGCCTCACTCTTGGTACATTCTATGGGGTTCAACATAGAATGACATCCACCATTTTAGTCATGCAAACTAGTTTGATTGTGGTAAAAATCCTGTATTTGTCCTATTTATTCCTCCTCTCTGCCCCAACTCCTGGCAACCACTGATCCTTTTATTATCGCCAGAGTTTTGTTTTTTCCAGAGTGTCATATAGTTGGAATCACAAAGTAGGCAGCCTTTTCACATTGGCTTCTTTCACTAAGTAATGTGCAATTAAGTTTCCTCCATGTCTTTTCATGGCTTGATAGCTCATCCCCTTTTAATGCTGAATAATATTCCATTGTCTCGATGTCCACAGTTTATTTATCCATTTACCTACTGAAGGACAGCTTGGTTGCTTCTCAGTTTTTGGCAATTATGAATAAAGCTGCTATAAACATCTGTTTGCAGGGGGTTTTTTTGTGTGTGTGGACAGACCTTTTCAACTTATTTGGGTAAATTTTAGGGAGTGTGACTGCTGGAGAATATAGTAAGAGTTTGTTTAGTTTTTTAAGAAACTGCTAAACTGTCTTCCAAATTGGCTGTACCATTTTGCCTTCCCATCAGCAATGAATGAAGCTTCTTGTTGCTCTACATCCTTGCTAGTATTCGTTGTTTCTTTTATTTTTTAATATAAAAATTATTTCCCACTTTCGTAAATAAGACTATCAGATATTTTCTCTCTACCACTGCATCGGTAGTATTAGAGTAAATAATCAGACATGAGCAAGGGAGGAGGGAATGGAGGAGTCAGTCATTTGATTCGAATAAACAGCCAGACCTCTGGTTATCTCGTGGCTAAAACAGGAACTGCTGTGAACACCAGGGATTGCCCAACACCTGCGCATGTGCGGGCAGGATCCAAGTCACCTCAAATAACAATTTCCTCATTATATAATAATTATAATAAATTGACCCCCTTTGAGGGGAAAATGGGAGAATTATGGATAAAAACTAAGATGGTGACAGGAAATTCACCAAGTGAGGGAAAGGCCCAACCGAGAGTCACTGCCCACCCCACCTTCCCTGACCCCCTCCCACCGCAAAAAATGATAGCTGACACCTAGACTTCGGGACAGCTGCCCTTTTCTAGCCTGCCCAGTCGCCTTTCCCGAGTGTGCTATCACTTTCACACAGCCCCTTTTCGAGCTAGCTCACTTTCCTTATTGAGAGTATACCTTCGCTTTAATAAACTTGCTGCTGTCACTCCCTTGACTTCATGTGGGTGTCCTTGAATTCTTTCCTGCAACATCAGCAAGAACCTTCTAAACCGGTGACAGTAAGGTTCTTGTACAATAACCGGGGATTACAGCTAAGAAAGCAACAAGCCTCAGACCCCCCTGAAGGAGTCTCTATGAAAACCCCATGACAACAGGGGAGATGAAAGCAAGCATACTAAAGGAAATGCTAGCTAGCCTCCACTCCACAGCTACAGTAAACATGCCTAACTCCTAGTCAAATAAACATAAAGTACTGTGATATAACACTTTTATATGTTTAACGTATATCCATGTAGATGTAGTTCTGAATGTTGTATTGGATTGGGACTTAAGGTGTATTTCTTACCATGGGTCACAGTCAAATAAGTTGAAAGCAATTAGCTTAGAGAATCTCTTGACTGTGCTCTCTCTAGAACCAAGTAACACTAGTACTTACACACTCCTTACTCATTCAGATAAAATAAAGAGTTTTTTTCATTCTATGCAGCAACAGCTCAAAAAAGACATAGACAATATATGCTCATTGTTGAAAGTTTTATTATTCTCATTAATACAATGGGGATCTCACGGTCTGGTACTTCTCAACCAGAACTTACTCAGACTCTTCAAATCAAGGCAAGTCTTTAAAGTCCCAGCAATGCTTCTATTTTTAGCTGACTGGGATATCCACCGAGCTAGCAAAAAATGCCAAAGAAGCTAGAGGTCCCGTGATCCTAACAGACATGCTTACCCTCATTCTTGTTGTGCTAGCCATTATCTCCTTTTGCAACATTATTGTCTCTGATACGTGCAGAAGTTTTCAAATATAAATATATCACATAACTTTTACTTCCTTTTTAGCACTAAGCCTCTCGGTAATTTAGTCTCCTTAAGATACTAATGTACTTACCCTCTTGTACTGCTTAGCTGTATCTGTAACTTTGCTTTAGCTCTTAGATCTCACTTAAATCTCTCCCACCTGTAAGATCAAACTCCTCTTAAGTCAAACTCCCCTATGAGATTTTAAAGATTCCCACCTAGCCCTCCTTTTATCTATCTCAGTCTCCAAATGTCCAAACAATTTATTTTCTGAACTATTCTTTTTAACACAAAAATCATTTACCACCATGATTTATTACTTGATTATTTCACAAGTGTGAATCCTGACACATCTGCTAAATTATAAGCTCCTGGAGTAGATGGTCATTTCTTTTATACTTTCTCTCAGTAGTCAATAGATTGGCATATAGTGGGCATTCAATAAATATTTATTCCATAAATGGATTCAGGAATGACTCAATACATTAATCTTTTTTAAGAAGGATGTTTATGGGCATATTAATATCTTTTCATTTCCATTGCTTTTACGAATATGATGAATTATTTACAAGTTCACAAAACTAGCAATCTATGAGATGGAACCGTGACTTTCTAGAATTTTAAAATAACATTAATGATGTTAGTTCTCACAATTGCAAAAAATTTAGAAAGATGAATAATATTAGTCAGCTCTGTAGTCAGATAGATGATAGAGCTTCCTAAGTAAGGCTATTTAGACACCTCCTTCTGCATATAGAACTTATAATTAATTCCTGAACTCATAATTCCCTGGGGTTTTGCCATAACATTCATCAATTCAGTTCTTCTTTCAGTGATGCATGGATGTCATTAAAAATATATTTCTAAGTAAATCTCCTTTGTCTTTTTTTCCACCTAAAAAGTAATTTTTACCATAGAATGAGAAAAATTCAAATAACAAATGATATATAATTGAGTTTCATGCCAAGTACAAGTTCTTATCACTCATGTTGGCATATGTACATACATTAAACAGTCAATGTCTCAGGTATTCAACTTTGGCTATCCCTTTTTTATATCTGCAGGGCTCTTCCTTAAGTATCTCTGGAATCATTAATCTATCTTCTAATATATACTGATATTTCTTTTAGATTTTTGGATCCATAGATACTTCTTGGTTAGTTCGGTTTTTCTATGTTTTGTTTTTTGTTCTTTGAAAAAGGAAAGATGTCTGAGTAGCCCATCAAAATTCCTTCTATTACACTAAGTCTGAGGTCACTCCTTTTGACTTAGGGTTGAAATTACTGCCCAAGTAGCCAAATAACCAAGCAACTCAACTAGTATCTCTATAAATTCTACCTATATAATTCTTATTAAGAATGCATTTAGGCTGGGCGTGGTGGCTCATGTCTGTAAACTCAGCACTCTGGGAGGCCGAGGTGGGTGGATTGCTTGAGGTCAGGAATTTGAGACCAGCCTGAGCAAGAGCGAGACCCCATCTCTACTAAAAATAGAAAGAAATTATCCAAACAATTAAAAATAGAAAAAATTAGCCGGGCATGGTGGCGTGTGCCTGTAGTCCCAGCTACCCAGGAGGCTGAGGCAGGAGGATTGCTCAAGCCCAGGAGTTTGAGGTTGCTGTGAGCTAGGCTGACGCCACAGCACTCTAGCCCAGGCAAGAGAGTGAGACTCTGTCTCAAAAAAAGAAAAAACAAAAAGAATGCATTTAGTTATGTACATTCAGATCCTTATTTGGTTTTTCTATATAAACTAAGTATTTTTATAGACATCATAATTCTTCCTTCTTTATTTTTGACAATAAATTCATTCAGAACTTGTTTTAGCCAGCTTTTTCTGTAGAAATAAACAACCCCAATATTTCTGTGGCTTATAACAACAAACATGTATTACTTGCTCAAGTTCAGGAGGGTGGTGGCCCTGCTGGGTTCAGCTGAGCTTGGTTGAGTTAGACCTTGGCTCCATGACAAGTATCCTTTCATTGCATAGCCCAGGCTGAAGGAGTAAGCCACTGTCTTGGACATGTTGTTCTATTCTGGAGGGTAAAAACAAGAGAGTGAGTACTAAGCTGAGTGAAATATGCAACCACATTTAAAGCTTCTACTCCCATGTTCTATTGGCCAAGTAAAGTAATATGACCCTGGCCTAAGTCAGTGGTATAGGAAAGTGGACTCTACTCACAGAGAAGCATGACAAAGGTATGAAGGGAAAGAGTATTTGTGACATAGTGAAATCTATCACAGCCTTCCCTCTTCTTCACAAATGTCCACTTCCTTCCCATATGCAAAATATAATCACTGCATCCTAAAGATCCAAAGTCACATTCAGTCACAGCATCTAACTTGAAATTCAGGATCTTGATTATACCTCATGCCAAAATATAGCTCTTCTGGAGTCAAAGTCCTATGAATGAAAGGACTAATTATTTGCACTACATACACCCAACATAAAATGAGGGAACCCACAACAAACTTCCATTTAGAAACAGGAAGAATGGGAGAACCCAGTGATCACTGGTCTACAACAATTCTGGAATCCCACTGAGCAACTGTTTTAAGGTCTACTAAGCTGAGGGTGGGAAACGTTTCTTCATCAGTTCTCAGTTTTGTGTCTTGGAGCTAGCTCCCCAGTCCATTGTTCTTCATGGCTCTTGGTATCACCTTCCAGAGGTCTTTCCTTTTCCAATATCATCTTCAGGAGAAAATACCCTTTTTAGCAGATGAACAGCTGCTCAGCCTGCTGGTAGAAAGTTAAGGGCTTGAGGGTAATTTTACTGCTAAAACCATCATAAGCCCTTTAATTTCAACTGATGACACTTTTGGCAGTACAAATCTTTTAAAAACATTGTTGGTTTCTTTGATATCATTGTTTCCGGTTAGCTCTTCCTGCCAATAGCCACATTCACAGTTAGAAGACATTCCTCTAAGCTTAATAACAGGCAATTTGCACTCTTTTGGCTTCCATTGGCCAAATCTATGTTCTCTTTACCCTGAGCCATATTGTACAAGTGAAATGATTTACTTGTGAGTGACCGCTTTTAAGAAATCTGAGGTCTTAACAAATAGCGTGGTGACCATAGTCTTTATTTGTTCTTTGTCTCCAAGACAAAGTCTTTATTATTATTAATATGATTATTAATTGGGTACACTCTTACTTGATAAGATGAAAATATTAACTCTTCATATAATGAGGGGTGCTACAAACATTTTTATAGGTACTTTACAATATAAATTTTTCACAATAAATCTTGATTTCTGATCTTTAAAATGGGCTTCTAAAAGATAATAGATAAAAAAATAAAAGATAATAGATAAAAGTTTCTCCTCCCATTTATCCCCTTTAAAATGTCTTTGAAATTATCCTTAAAATTGCCCACATGTTACCGTGATACTTGCATATTGAGAATTTGCTCAAGTTGCTAAATTTCTGATGTGCTTTGAATTCTGTAAAATTAATTATAATTATTCTATGTAAGGAAATGTACACACAACTAGGAAACAACTAGCCATGCCCTGTCTTGGTCTTTGCACTGAAATTTTGTTTTAATTTGAAAATATTAATAGTTCTATGACTGGAGGTGAGAAATAGTTGCATCTTTCAATCCTGTCTCTATATTTCTGGATTTTCCTTTCCTTTTCCTTTCTCATTTGCAAACAGGCCAACTCTTTTTTGAGCTTATCTCCTTCTTGTAGTGCCTAAAAAGGCAATTTTGGGCTATCAACATTCTGTCTTGAATATTCTTTGCCTAAGTCACAAGTTTATGAGGTGTATTTTCAAGTTATCTCAGGTGACAGTTTAACCAAAATTTTCACCATGGCATAATACAGATACAGAGTGTCATTTTTCCACAGAGAAGCATGACAAAGCCCTCAGGAAACATCAGGGCTCTTATTAACAGGCACAGTGCAAATACTATATATTTTAGTTTCATTGTTTTTTTTTGTTGTTGTTACAGTAGCACTTTACTTCTAGGTACTAATTTCTTTATTGGTCAACTTCCGTTGTGGTGGCAACAAACAATCCCCAATCTCAGCAATTTACAACAAACAGTTCTTTGTTGCTCATGTTGCTGGGCTTTTTAGGCTCAGCTTACATCATGTGTCTTCACTGTTTGAACTGAGCAATCTGAGGAGTAGTCACTATTGATTGAAAACATGCTTTTCTGACTGTGGAAGGCAGGAAGAAGAGGAGGAAAGTCAAACCATGCAAGTACATTTAAAGCTTCTGCCCAGGTACACCACAGGTCTTGTCTGCACACATCCCATTTGTTAGACAAAACCACATGGCCACACCCAACGTTAGTGTGTGAGGGAAGCATATGCTGACCACAGGAGAGGAAGGAAAAGAATAACTATGAACAAAAAACAAAATATACTATAACAAACACTGAAAGGCAACTGTGTTCCTTCCAGTTGTAAAGATACTCTAGGGCTGGGCAGGGTGGCTCATGCCTGCAATCCCAGCGCTTTGGGAGGCCAAGGTGGGAGGATTGCTTGAAGCCAGGAGTTCGAGACTAACCTGGGCAACATAGCAAGATCCTGACTCTACAAAAAAATTTTAAAAATTATCTGACCATGGTGGTGGGTGCCTTTAGTCCTACCTACTCAGAAATCTAAGATGGGAGGATTGTCTAAGCCCAGGAGTTTGAGGCTGCAGTGAGTTATGATCAAGACACTGCACTCCAGCCTGGGTAACAGAGTAAGATCCTGTCTCTTAAAAAAAATACTCTATAAGTACAACAATGTCTCTGATCTCAGAAAACTCAGGATAGTGGTGGAGAATTCAGCTAAGCAGAAAGGCAATTACAATATAGTGTGAGACATGTACAGGAACCTGTGCCACCTAACTTAGAATTGAGGTAGCGGGGAAAGCTTCCTGGAGGAAGTAGTAACTGAACTGAGACCTGAATGGTGAAGAGAAATTGGACAAGTAAAAGGTCTTGAAGAACAGAGGGCAGGAAGTTGATTCCCAGTAGCTCAGCATGAGCAAAGCATGAGGGCAAGAGGGAGTGTAGGGGAGCCAAAGATATTTCAGTATGGTTGCAGCTCAAAGATCAGTGTTGTCAAGTGCAAAAAACAATGTTTAATATTTTATATTCAGAAGCTAAACATTGGGTTTAAAGCCGTGGAGTCACAAGTCCCATAAACGGTCTTATGGTGATGTACTACTGTACACTGAAAACTGAAAAGGAAAACAAAGCAAAACAAAAACCGTGCCTTTCAGAGATAGAATATCCCAGAGAGCATGGTTATTTACATTTTTTACAGAGTCAGGGTGAAAAGCAGCAGTAATTTTATTAAACTGCCTTGTGGCCTGGCACTTTTCTCCAGCATGCGTTATGGGAGAAATCTTCAGTGTTGAAAATAGAGTCGAATGCTGTTAACGTAATTATTTTACCATCAAGGGCAACCACTAGCAAGAAAAAAATTGCCTTGAAGTTTATAGTTTATATATCTGATCAGAAAACACAGTTACCTTTCAACAATTAACTACATTAACTAGATTTTAGAAACAACAGAAATTGAAATGCAACTTTATCACTTTTCGAGGGCGTGCCTTTGTGTTGGTCTAAGCAGAGTGAAGGGACTTCAGAACATCCGCATTTTGTCCCTTAGCACAGTGCACTGTCCAGTGGAAGAGTCCAACACATTTGCAACATGGATAGGCCTCACTGTCCCTTCGAAATAGGAAGCTGAGAAATGTTAACATGCTGACAAGAAGCATAGAAAATAACACTTCTGGCTCAGTTTGTGCCCATTATGCATATATTTTGAAAGGAAAAATCTCTTGAAAGCTATAAACTGTTTTCAAAACAGGATCTATTAAAATCTGGCTTTGCAAAGTAGGTCCAGATATGGAATTTTAAAATATTCACCTTTAGGATACTCTTCTCACTTGCCTTCAGTGCTTGTTGCCCTATCTCTGTAAAGACTAGTTATATGAAGAGAAGTTATAATCAGTAAAAACAAAAAAATAAAAATCATCAGGAGAGATCAAATATTGATCCAGTGTTAATATATGACATGTGATATTTTTATCACCAAAAACATTGGAGACATGATACGTGTGCACCTCAACTCCACCGTTGCATGTCACACTGTTGTTGGAATCTGCACCTTTGATCTTGTCCGAGGCAAAAGCACAGAAAAGGCAAAATGTGTCTTTGGTGCCTTCCATTCATCCAGAACCCCCTTGCTCTTGCTACCCTCTTCTTTTCCACCATTTTACTAACATTTAGTTGTTTAGTTATTTAGCATTTAGTTGTTTAACTAAGCTCTGGACACTGTGCTAGTAAATGTATACATCATATAACTGAAAGGGCATGCTTCTTTCATCTTACAGATGAGGAAACGGAGATAACTCAAATGTTAAATTTTTTCAAGCCCATAAAGCTAGTAAAGTGTAGAAGCAAGATTTAAACCAGATCTTTCCCACTTTAAGAAATTCTATAGTCTGACCACTCCACAATACAAAATTATGTTTAGTATAATTTAAATCTTTAACTAAAAAGAAAGGACTGAAGAATATCAATGAATTATAGTAATAGCAGACATTTGCATGCAGGTTTTTATTTTTCTGTTTGAACACTCAGGATGTTGGAAATGGAAGCTAGTATGTTAATCCAATTTATATGAATTTTAAAGCCTCTAATACCAATGTAAACTTTCCACTTGTCCTCATTCATAATTTGTTTACCAGGAAAATTTTACTCATCCTTTGGTTTCTAGCTACATCTAAAGAGCACTCTTGGCTGGGTGCAGTGGCTCACACCTGTAATCCTAGCATTGTGGCCGCAGCGGGAGGATCGCTTGAGCTCAGGAGTTCGAGACCAGCCTGAGCAAGAGCAAGACCTGTCTCTACTAAAAAAATAAAAAAAATAAAAATAAATAAAGAAACTCTTCCATACACTTCCTCACCCTCATTTACTTACAGAGCTAATTTTTCTCTTGTGTTCCCAAAGTCCTATTATTTCTCTCTATATAACAGCTCTTAAACATTACATTGTATTTTTTACACGTCAATTACTTTCACCTTAACAATGTCCCAGGGTCTACACTGATTTACGGGTTTTTAATGAGAACATCTAACAGTATCTGGCACTGATTAATTGCAGATTGAATAAATAAGTGTATAATTTCTATATCTGTATTGCATAATTGATAAATGGTTGCCAAAGGGTCGATGTAACCTAAAATGTGTGTCTGCAAAAGTTAAATCGTTATCTATATGAAATTAATTTTTCTAATTCATTCCTCTTTCTTTTACTTGCTCATTCACTCCTGCTTTCTCTTGCACTTGCACTCTTCACTTTTGCCTTTTTGCTTTTTGCTCTCTCTTTCACTATAACTCTGCCTGGATCTTATCACTTTTTCTCTCTGCTCAGGTTCGTTCTGTAGACAGGTTTCTCATTGTGGCAGAGAAGAGGGCCAATGGTACCAGGTTCAAATTTTCCAACCTTAGCAACCTTAGCAGAAAGAGAACTTGTTTTTCCTAGCATTAAGAATGTCGTTACTCTGCTTTGGTATATCTTATCTTACTTTTTGCTGGCAATATTCTAATATGAGGGCAACTGAAGAGGAGAGACCTCAGATATCTGGAACCTGATCTTTTACCTTCTTTGGTGTACTAACTAGGTTTGCTCTGTGATTATGTTATGTAATAAACAACCCCTCAAACCTCAGCTCCATTCTCCGAAGATTCTCCCTGCTTGTTCCAAAATTGCTGCCAGCAGCTCCCAAGGCTACAGGCTTCCTCATTAATGTATTACATTTGTCCCTTCCTTCAACCTTTGATTTAGAGTCTTAAGCTTCACTCTCATTGTGTTAAAGTAGGTCATGTTGCTCTCTGTGAACCAATTAGGAACCAGGCTAATGCTAATTAGTTTAGGCCTGAGTCATGTGCCATTCACAGAAATGAGGCAGAGTCATATTTCCCTGAAGTACATGAGATGCTTAGAGGGGTGATGAGTGGTTATCTGAAAGAGATCAGAGTGCTAGAGCCACAAGACGGTAATAAAAGGCTACCAGAAGCAGCAAAGGTCCAACACAGAATATCATGCTTACATTTCAGATTTCTTATTTCACTTCCAGTTTGTGGTTTGGCTTACTTTGGTCTTAGGAGGAAGGACCATGCAATGGCCAATGTCTGAATTCTCCACTAGTAGACACCACAGACTAAACTTAGACAACTTGCAGAGTAAAGGACAGGTGAAGAAGAGACACTTACTTAGGGCTGATATTTTCCTTCTACCACCTGAGCTAATGATAAAGAGCAGCTACTTGAGTTTAAACTTTTTCCTCCCCTGGAAAGAATATAAGACATTCTGAATTAGAAATATCTGTGGGAACATCAGTCATTGTTCCAGTTCTAGGAGGGAAAGATAGTAAAATATTGGTTGAAATAGTGGAAGAAGAGTTACTTGGAAAAAAATTTTTCTTGATTAAAAAAAATCAAAATATAAATGCAAAAAATGGAAAAAGGACAAATGTTAGATAATGCAGGACTTCTTTCAAAAAATCCAGTACATCTGAAATTGCTGATATGATAAATACTTGAGGATGGTTAAGAAACAACTTTAGCAATGCTGAGGACAAGATTGTTGCTATTTCTGGGTCATACCTAGACAGTGTCTTGGATTCAATGTTTATTCAGTGGGGTGCTATGACTTATGAATGAGGGATTTTCTATATACAATTCACCGTGGTTACAAAGCTCCTACTTCAAGTTTTTTCTATATTTGTCTGCAAGGTGGTTTTTAGCTACCTGGAAGATTTAGAATGTTCTCCATAAGTCTACTTGAAGCTATTCCCCTGGGGAAGGCCCATAGCTGTATGCTTGTTTATATTCTAGAGATAAAATGAAATAATGCATGAGATATGATTGAAATAGTACTGAGTACATGAGAAGTGCAGGACCAGTTATCTTTCTTATTGCTGCTGTTATTTTGTTCCATATACTTTGAATCATTTTTCTGTAAGTTTAAATTCTGTGTGCAAGTTGCTGTTCCAAGGACTGAGTGGCAGGAAAGCCCACTAACATCTTTGATCTCAAAGGATAGATGAAGGAGGAGGCTGGTTTCTAATATCTTTGCTTTGACAGCCCTCAGAGTCACCAGATCCTTATGTGCAGTTGCGGCCGTTAGTAGCTTCTGGATAAAGAGCGCTTGAACATCTTCAGAATGCCAACATTTTTTCAGGCAATAGTATCCATGTGTCTCAAAGTGAAAATTAAATCCAAACTTCCTTCATCATCAAACACTTGCTGTTCCTCTTTGAAAACTTGGTGAATCTGGTGCTCATGATAACATGGGTTAGTGAGGATCAGTGCAAAAGGCCAAGTAACACATGTCTTCTTCCTACACTTTGGCGCTTTGTTTTCATGGTCCTAATAATTCCCCACAAGCAGTGAAACAAAAAAGATATAAAAATGATGCTAACAAAGTACAGAGTCATTCCACAGTTAATGACAGAAGAAAAGCTATTTTAATGCAATACAACTTGTATTGATAATTAAACACTGATAATTAAATGATGATTTAGAGGTTTGCAGTTACTACATTTTTACACTATGATTTATCTGAATACAAATTTTTTGATATGCCTTAACAGCATGATTGTATGAAAAGCAGCAAAATAATTCACATTCTTTACCGTGAGGTTTATTTTATTTTTTAAATACAAAGAATTTTTTGAAGATTCTACTCAAAATATAAAATGGAAACTAGAAAAAGCAGTAATGGATGTTTTAAATTTATTTTTTTGAAAATGTTTCAGATTAGATAGGGTTGGAATAGGAGAGGACGTAGAGGTGAGTAGTCAAATATTTTGAAAGATCAGCCATCAGGATTTTAAATGGATTGGATGAGAAAGAAGACTCAAGATAACTCTGATGTTTTTAGTATGAGCACCTGGAAAGATGAATTTGCCACCAACTGAAATGAGAAAGACCATGAGCAGAACAGGCTTGAAGCAGAAGTGCGGAGAAGAGAGGTTCAATTTGGGGCATAACAAGTTTTAACTTTGACTCTACTATCATAAATAGTTTAAGTATTCTCCCAGAAATTTATTTTGATTAGTTCTATTGGTTTCCAGAGTATGATATTCTTAAACTCAAACTAAACTAAGAAAGAGATTTTACAATTAATAATCTGGCTTTTCATGAGTTTCTCTAGTACAGCAATTTTTTTTTTTTGCCATTATCTACTTTGAAAGACAAAGACTCAAGTGTCAACATAATGTGTAATAACTCCCAGTTGTTGTTATCACTATATGTTAAGCACTATGCCTGTTGCTTTCTTTACGTGTTGTCTTATCTAATCACCACCAACAACTGTGAGGTGGTACTATTATTTTCCCCTATTTCCCAGATAAGGAAAATGGAAGATTTAAAAGGGCCTGAGGACGCATAGTACTCGGCACAGCTGGTGAGGTCAGTGACTGAAAAATCCATGCTAAAATCCATTAAAATATATTTCATGTATCCATTTATTCTTTATGAAAAATGATATTATTTTCATAAACATTTCTAATTTTTATTTATCTTTTACCTTTTGTGAGCATATTTTTGTTCAATTTCATATTAAACAGAAGCAAATATTCAAATGAAATCATAAAACAATATGTAACATAATTTAATATGACTGGTTCCACTTTAAGAATTGATTTGGCATCAGGGCAGTCATACTGAATTGTCATCGGAATGTGGAGTCATAAAAATAAATTCTTGAAAATATCACCAAGTAAGCTAAAAAATATCAATTATATACACTAAATAACTTATTTTTTGAAAATCAGGTATGAAATTAGTAAATTTTTTTTAAAAAGCTGAAAGTAAGCACCATTCCAAAAGATGAGATTGATTCATCACAGGTACTCAATCTAAATATTAAAATATTAAGGTGGGAATCTTAGTTTTTAGGGATGAAAAACAATTACACGAATAAAGGAAAAGAGGTAAATCAATTATCAAATGGCCTTGAAGAAAATGCAATCATTGGATTTTCCACAGAAAAGACTGAGTCTCTCAGGGCTCTCCTGCACAAAACAAGACCAAAAGAGGAATCTTGTGTTGCCAAGAGCAAATCTGGATTAATCATTAATGGCTGATCCTTTGACAAATGCAGTTTCCTGTTTGGGATGTCGCACTCCTATTTTGAGTTTTGACTACTACCTTTAAGGCCAGAGACCATCATCCCTACATCATCAGGCCCTGTGGAAGATCCTGTGATATGCCATTCTTCTAGCATTTTCTTCAGAGAAAATCACGTTAAAAGGAGCATCAGCAGTGGCACTGAAGGTGACAAAGGACAGCTTGGTGCTTACAGAGGAAGAAAGTTCTCACTGCATTGCCCTGAGGGTAGTAAGGGTTGTAGACTGATTCTTTAAATAGAATTTTTGCTATAGAAAGATTTCATGTGTTGTATGTAAGTTATACGAGTTGCCTTTTTCCCCGTATTTCCTCAGAGTGTTTATGACAGGTAATCTATAATTAAAAGAAATACAGAAAGCTACCCTGAGAAGAGAATAGTCAGGTGCTGGGACAAATTGTCTATATTCTAGGCCCCATGTGAGTGAGTGGAGCTATGAAGGCTGACAGACTGGACTTGTGTTTCCATTTTTGACTCATGTGCTCTCTCAGTGCCTACGGTGGCACAATTGGTGTGACCAGGCAGGTTCTTTGAGTGTTTCCATCCTTGTTATCACCTCTTTCATAAATAAAGCCTTTAATCAAAATCAACTATTATATTCTTCTCTTGGTAGCTTGTTGCCTCCTTTTTCCATTCTGACTGGATAAGCCCAGTGAGAGAAACTCCAAGGTGAGCCAAGAAAGGGTGCCTGCTCCTCTCCCTCTCACACACTCCCAGCTTGTCAGGCTGAAGTAAAATTATCCTGTTACACATTTTGAAAGGCTATTTGTTGAAAAGGGAAAAAATGATTATACAGTTTGAATAACACAAGTTTGAACTTCGTGGGTCCACTTATATATGGATTTTTTTCAATAAAATTTCCACTGAGTGTACCTGCTGATATCACAAGACCCACCCCTTCTCTTCCTCTTCCTCCTTCTCAGCCTACTAAATGAGAAGATGATGAGGATGAAGAACCTCAGGATGATCTACTTCCACTTAATAAATAGTAAATATATTTTTCTCTTCCTTATAATTTTTTTAATAACATTTTTCTCTGGCTTACTTATTATAAATATTATGGCATAGACCATATATAATGTAAAAAATGTGTGTTAATCAACTGTGTAAGGCTTCTGGTCAACAATAGGCTATTAGTAGTTAAGTTTTGGGGGACTCAGAAGTTATATGTGGATTTTTGACTACATGGGAAGTCAGTGCTCCTAACCTCCCATGTTGTTCAATGGTCAACAGTATTTTAGCTCATTTCTATGCATCCATAAAGAGAAAATTATAGGAGTCTCTAAATTAAATCATTCATTCTCAGCACCAATTAGCATTAACCAAGAAACCACCTTTACTTCTTAGGCTCTTGTGCCTAATCTCAAGCCAGATCAATTATGCACATTTCATGGTTCTTTTCAGATGAGCTGACTCAATCCTGAAGTCAGACTCCCCCTTTTCCTCAAATTAGTAACATCTGAAGTCAACCATGTTCTTTCTTTTCTGTAATCAATGGATCACCTTCCTTCCTCCCTCCATTTCTTGTTGATATTAACTGCTTTTCTAGCCAGAAATTATTTGGCATTTTATCTCCTCTTTGCTACCAGTTGTTTTCAAACTTGATTTTTTTTTTTTTAAACTGGATGCTTTTGCAGAAGCACTCTTTCCTTAACGGTGAATTTATTCTAGAAACTTTATATTGAGATTTTTGGAATTTTTTAAGCCTTATTTAAAATCAAATTCAAAGTAAAATAGTGAGAAAAGGAAGAATCATATCATTTATCTTTGAAAATTTCTTTAGAAATGCTTTTTTTTTTGACAGTCTCTCTCTGTTGCCCACGGTAGAGTGCCATGGCATCAGCCTAGCTCACAGCAACCTCAAACTCCTGGGCTCGAGTGATCCTTCTGCCTCAGCCTCCTGAGTAGCTGGGACTACAGACATGTGCCACCACACCCAGCTAATTTTTCTATTTGTAGAGGCTGGGTCTTACTCTTGCTCAGGCTAGTCTCAAATTCCTGAGCTCAAGCAATCCTCCTGCCTTGGCCTCCCAGACTGCTAGGATTACAGGTGTGAGTCACTGTACCTGGCCAGGAAATTCTTAATAGCCTAAATTATTGCTAACTGGTAGGCTAATAAATTCCTCTTTGTTAATTTTTTTTTTTTGGTGTCTCATTGAATGTTAATGTAATATGCCTTCAGAAGAGATCAAACTCTCACTATTTGCTGATGATATGGACCTTTTGAAGCCCTGTTTTACATGCAAGTTCAACTGAATCAGAATGGAAACTTCTTACTAATAGCAGAGAGCTAGTGGTGCCTTTGTGATTTCTCACAGTTGACAACAAGGACCCTAGCGTTAAGTTTAAATATAGATCCACAAAACATCTTTGCTAACATCAAATATAAAAAAATGCTGGAATTAATAGGATTTGTTTTCCTTCATCAAATTAGTGACAGCTTTAAGATCATGCCACGAACAGCGTTCTTTCCTTTATTTGTCCATTCTGCACTGTCTTGGCTGGCTCTCTGAATGCAATAGCAGTGGGGAGGGGCATCCAAGGGAGGAGAAAAATAGTTTTAATACAATAAACTTTATGAAAAATTATACCAGGCAGAAAATGTCACTCACTTCTCTTCTCTTTCTGTTGCTGTCTCTGTCTCATTGTCTCTCTCTCTCTCATACACACTCATACATTTCCTTTGCCTTTAGCTATTGCTTAACTATTTATTACCCATCCTATATCTAGGTTCCATTGCCGTTTTATATTCCTACATTCAAGTACCGTTCTGGATGAGAACTGAATTAAGCAACTATTAATTATCGTATATCTACTGTATATTATGTACTATACATTCATCACCTCAGTTACTTTTTAGATTCATTGTGCTGAAAACCCTACCTTGCCCTGGAAAAGCTAATGAGACTGCCAAGAAAGAGCTTGTGGGATGAACATGACTTTCAAGTCATGCGAAGGTATTTTCATACCTCACATATGATCAACTCCTTTGGAATACAAGTTCTATGAAGGCAAGTCCAAAATTTGACTCATTTTGCACAATATCCTAATACTCACAGTATTGCATGGCCTATAGTAGAAACTCAATACAGATTTATTGAATGAATGAAAGACCATCAGACTATATGAACTTATAGCCATTGGTAAATTACGGAGATAAAATCATCACTGTTCATGAGATGATACCAAAAGTGGGGAGAAGCACAAAGTGAGAGCAATGTAAAGAATTCGTATAACAAGATTTCTCATGGAGCATCTCTCGTCTATGAGTGGGAAACTCATAAATGAGCAAAACTAGAAACTGCTGACTGGGAAAATTCTTCCTACCTACGTGGCTTTGGGGGCAGCAACATGATCTCTCTGAGCATCAGTTTTCTCATCTGCTAAACAGGACAACTGCACCCACCTTGAAAGGTTGCTGTGAGGATTACAGAAAATCTACATTAAGCACAGTGCCTAGATCTTTACAGTCATAAATAAAGGGTTTATGTCCTGATTTATTTACTAAGCAAATATTTATCTAGTTTCTACTATGTGACAAAACATTTTGGTAACATAGGGCTGCAAAGTGAGCAAGAAAAACATTGGCCTTGTAGTCTCAGACCTTAGATTCTAATAATAGAAGAGGGCATTAATAAAAAAAATCACTCAAACAAAATGAAAATAACAATTCTCTTTGTATTTAGCAGTGCTTGTATTCGTATCACGAATACTTATTTTTGATTCTACAGATGCTTCTATAAAGAATAAGAGTAACTAAATTTTAGAATTCTATAATGGCAATGGTTGCTCATTTTGGTTTTTTAACATTTTAGGCATGATACTTTAAATGAACTATTTAATCCATCATGTCACACATGCAGCTTTTAAAAAGCTTCGAACTTTTCTAAAGGGACTATTGATTTTAGGACCACGCAAGTAGTTTTCCTTCCACTGCTTTAAAATACAGTGACTAAAATACTAATGCAATTACAATCAAAATAGTAATGTAATGTAAGAGGGAAATTTGAATTATATCAATTTTATAGTAAATGACACAATGACCTTCCTTAATTATTAAAAGAAATATATGTAGCACATGTCAAGTTGACTGTAACAGATGTGTTAATGCTGCAATTCACTGAAAACCTTAATAACCAAATATGGCCATTCAGGAAATGAATGTAATAGAATAAGATTAGAAAAATGACTTTTGACTTTAAAAAATATTCTTAATTTACTCTTTTCTTACAATAGGAAAACAGAATCTAGAGACAATACAGCAGGTAGAAGAAAATAAGACAACGAGGCCTTATCTGAACTCTTCTTCATTCATCTTAAACCTGGAAGTAAAATATTTATTGTGTGAAATACTAAAATTTGGGCTAAAAGTAATGATCTTTGTACTAGCGGGAAAGATATCAATTTTCTGTCCTTTGAATTAGTATTAGTGAAAGTTAATCCATATTAGAGTTCTCTCCCTCCTCCCTCCCTCTCTCTTTCTCCCCCTTGTTTCTATTTAGAGACAATAGATAAAAAAATTTATTTTGAGGAATTAGCTCAGTTATGGAGGGTGAGAGGTCCCACTATCTGCCATCCGCAAGCCGGAGGCCCAGGAACACTTGGTGTGTAATTCCATTCTGAATCCGAAGGCCTGAGAACCAGAGGGCGTAAGTGCCCAGTCTGAGGGCAAAAGATCAACGTCTCAACTCAAGCAGTCAGGCAAATTCTGCAGTTTTGATAGTGTAGCTGATACTTTAATTACTGGTTCGTGATAAACATATTTAAATAATGTAAGCCATCAAGTGTTTTCTTAAGTAGTTTGTATCATACATTTTGTAAACTGAATACTTCATTTTCAAACATTATTTTTGCTAATAGACTAGTTTGTGGTAGCAAAGACTCACAAAGGTGAGTTAATCACGGAAAATTAACTATGCATCTTTTATTAAAGTAAACATTTTCTGAAAGAGTGGTCTTGCATTTTTTGAAGGGTGTGACTAGTAATTTTTTCACAAGTCACAGAAACCTATTCTGATCATCAATAACAGTGGCCTAATAATAATTTCTTACTGTGTGACAATTACACTTTATGAACTGCCTCCATGTGTTATGTCACATGATTCCCAAACTTGAGATTTATATTTTCGTTTTTCCGGAAGAGAAAAACTGAGTGCAGAGGTTTGTCAGAGGTAACAGAGCCATCAAGAACAGAAAGATGGCTGTGACCTGGACTCCTAGAACAAAGGGTGACTGTCCTGGGAACTGATGGGCACCTTGCAGCCACCTGGGGAGCTGAGCTGCATGTCACACAGGATCACCCGCTTCCATCAGTGGCCATTTGCCTTAGAACATGATCAAAGCACAGAATATTTACCATTCTTTTATACTTTTGGGGAAAAAATTCAAATAAAAATCACCAGAAATGTTTAATTTTTAGAGATAAATAAATATTTCTAAACTTTCTTGGGGAACTGTGTTTCTAAAAAGAAAAAGGACAAAATTTAGTTCAGAGTTTAGAATTGGTTAAGACTAACTGACACCTAGTATGCTAAATATTCCAACAAGCTACATTTTCTCAGAAAAAAAGGTTAATTGTTCTACACAGGAGAAGGAGAGAGAGGGGAGAATAAAAACTAAAGATAACAAGGATGGAAAATAAATGATGGATGAATGTGCACGGGAACAAAAAGGGAGCACTTCAAATCGTTTATTTAGAAGTTTAACATGCTATCAAACTAGAGTAGTCAAAATATGTATTTTCCTCAAGCATTGATTTTAATCTCTGCTACATCAATTGTGCATATTGTTACTTAATTTCTTCCTAGCATTTGGCAGCTGAAATGCGTATTGCAGCCCAGAACTCTTTCTCAGCTTGCTTTAAATAAAAATTCACGGTA
>CAUYSK010002848.1:0-72027 GCA_963575035.1 Avahi laniger | reverse complement strand
TGTGATATTATCAAGCTCAGAGATTTTTTCCTCAGCCATGCCCAGTCTACTAATAAGCCCATCAAAGGCATTCTTCATTTTTTTTACATGATTTTGATCTCTAGCATTTCTTCTTGAGTCTTTGTGAAAATTCCCATCCCTCTGCTGACGTTAGCCATCTGTTCTTGCATGTTGTATATTTTTTCTATTAAAGCCTTTAGCATATTAATCACACACGTAAACATACTATCTGTCGTATGATTCCAACATGCCTGTCATATCGGACTCTGGTTCTGATGCCTGTTTCATCTCTTCAAACTGTGTTGTTTGACTCGTAATATGCCTGAAAGGCTGACATGAAGTAATGGGTAAAAGAAACCACAGTCAAGAGGTCTTTAGCAATGTGGCAGTAATTGGGGGAGGGAGCTGAAATAGTCTATAGTCCTGTGATTAACACTCAGGCTTTTGGGGAGCCTGTGCCCTTGTGCTGTGAACTTTAACAGTGCTTCTCAGGTTTCTTCCCTGCTTAGGTGGAAGAGAATGGCTAGAGCAGGGTGGAGTTGTATTTTTCCCCTCCCCCTAATCTCTTAGGATCCAATAAATTCCCAGCAGGTTAGGCACCCTTAACTAGTTTCTCCTGAGGACAGGTGTGCTCTGTCACCTGGCATATTTCAGAATGGCTGCTTCCCCTCCACCCCTACCCAGGGGAAGTACAAGGGGAATTTCCCCTGTGAGGAGCTGGGAGAGCTCCTGGAGGTAAAACTCACAAAAATACGAGAGCTCCCCTGTGACTAGGTCCCCCTGAAGTTTTTAACTCTCAGACTTGTCCACACCGAGCCTCCAGCAATTCATCAATTACGGTTCAGGTTTTTGTAACTCGTCACTGGTCCCCGTGGAAGTTTCTGCTTGTGACTTTCTGCTCAGAAAAATTGTGCTTCTCTTTGTCTGCTTGTACATTTCTCCAATTCTGGGGACAGTTATTTGTCCTGTGGCACCATCTCTATGACAGATCTAAGAAGAGTTGTTAATTTCTCAGTTTCTTCAGCTTTTAACTTGTTGTTAGAAAGGTTGGCAAGTTCTAAGCTCTTTCTATTCTGGACCAGAAACCAGGAGTTCATCCCTTTACTTTTTTTTTTGTTTGTTTGAGACAGAGTCTCACTGTGTTGCCCAGGCTAGAGTGCTGTGGCATCATCCTAGCTCACAGCAACTTCAAACTCCTGGGCTCAAGCGATCCTCCTGCTTCAGCCTCCCGAGTAGCTGGGACTACAGGCATGTGTCACCATGCCTGGCTAATTTTTTTCTATATATTTTTAGTTGTCCAATTAGTTTCTTTCTAATTTTAGTACAGACAGGGTCTCGCTCTTGCTCAGGCTGGTCTCGAACTCCTGAGCTCAAACAATCCGCCCGCCTCGGCCTCCCAGAGTGCTAGGATTACAGGCGTGAGCCACTGCGCCCGGCCCATCCCTCTACTTTTTAATCAAGAAATCTCTGCCTGGCACCCATTTCTTGACTGCTCTAAATGTTCTGAGAGCAGTGAACATATTGCTCACCCTCAAATCCCAGTCCCTGGGACAGTGCTGGCATGATCAGGTGCCTTCTCCATACAAAGTGGGAATGAACGCATGAAGCCTAATGCACACACTCTGAACCAGAGATGGGCCAAGATGCCCCTTCGGTATGCTTTACAAAGTAGCCAAATAACCTGACCTTCTCCTTCTCCTCCCCAAAACCTGAGAGAGAGAAGAGGTCCTATTCCAGACACACAGAGCCCTACTGCCAAGGTCACAAAGCAAGGACTCCGGCTACAGAGGGAAGACTGGGGACATGAAGCATCAAATCATTGCCAACGAGTTGTCCTGAAAGCGGAACAATGTTCACCTCTAAATCAGGCAGCTGAGGCATCTGTGTTTTGTTTCTTTCCTAAAATCATTAAGAGCAGCCACTTTCATTGCTCCTAGTGCATTTGGCAGCATAAAAATAGCTTCCGAAGCCAAAGGCGCATTGGCTGCACCGCAGACTCTGCTCCTTAATAACTTAGAATGCATGAGGTTAAAGCAGTGAGAATAATTTAGGGTTTGGAAAATGTTTGCAAGTGAGTCGACATTTAAATAACTTCATTATCATTCATTGACAGATTTTTTTTAACCTGTCATTGCAATTGATATTTCTATTACCGTGTTATAACCAACCCCTGCACATCTTAAATACAGTCACTGGATTCCATTAGTCTACCCACTGTCAAGAAAATATCTTCGAATCCATTTTTCATAATACCTCAAGAATATAATAGGGAATCTACATCAAACAATGACGTGGGGCTGAAGGAAATTGTCTCCTGCTTTCTAAGGATTCTACCCTGAAATACGTTTGCCTGTCAGCCTAAACATATAATTTAAATGTGCTGGTGAGATGTTATGGTGTATCTCGAGCTGAACAAGTTCCCCTCTGTTTCCTGAATTTCCTGAGCTTTTTGGGTTAACTGGTAGAATTAGCTAAGGGGGTTAAGCAGTGGATTTAGGGAAAAATCATGTAAATTTGATATAAAGGTATTTCTACTCTGCCATATATCACAGAATTTATAATAACACACTTTTTTTAAATGTAAGGTACTTATGTGTTAAGTTATAAAAGTTCTCATCCTTCTGATATTTTGTGCCATTTTCCTTCTTCTCCTAGTTGTATCTTTATGCTGTCATTCTGATGTTTCTGGTCATACAGGGCAATTGAAATAAGGGATTTAAATGTATTTGATTGGGGTTGTGTGCATCTTGCCCTGTGGAAATGGGGGCGATATAATACATAACACAGTGCAGCAGCAATTTTTCTGCTGTTGGTAAACTTTTGTCTGTAATACAGAGAACAGTAAAGATAAGGGTTACCATTATCGCTGACATGTCTGCTAGCTTATTTTTGATTATAAAAGTAACCAACACTGGCACCGATACCTAGCTCTCTGACTATTTTGCATAAGACAGAGAGGGCAAAGTAATTTAAGCAGAGGTCTCCTGTTCAGCTCTTTAGGAGCAATAAAGGTAGGCGTATTATCCTTCGCAAGGGAATATTCATCACTTCCTGCTTGCACACACACATGCACACACACCCCTGTCTGCCCCCCGTCTATCCTATGTGTACCCTCCCCTCCAGCTCTACTTCCACTCCCCAGGGCAGGCCACTACTATTTCTGCCGTGGCTGGAACTTGTCGCAGTAGTTCAGGTAAATTTACTACCAGCTCCTCCTCATAGATGCAGCCTCTCTCATGCCTCCATGTCTTTGCAAACGCAATATCCACTGCCCAGCAGACAAGCTGGTAGAGGTGGGGAGGGCAGAGGGCACTCCTTTTCGTCTTTTGAGATTCCACTCTGTAGTTTCCTTCCTTAGGATGCCACTTCTGACCACGTCAATCAATTAGGCAGTCTTTGGTCTCTCTTTTATGATACCCCAGACTCCTTTGCATTGTATTGTCATTGTCGATGTTCATGGTTTTCTGTGCTAATAAAGCACATCTCTAAAAACAGGGCTAGTTCATATTTATCTTTTTACCTTTCTCTGTGTCACGATGCATTTACACATTTCAAGGCTGGACTGAAATATCCCTTGCTTCATTGAATCCTCTCATATCCCTGTGCTGAGTGGAATGACTCTCACCTTTCTACCCCATGTAGCTCATTAGAACCTCTCCTTACTCCCTTTTGTATTTCACCCTGCTTTACTCTTACTGGGTCTGATCAACCCTGCCAGGTGGCCACCCGCTAGGAAGCAAGATGCATTTTTGCTTACTCTTCTGCATCTCTCTCCACCAGCGTAGCTGCTTCTTACAATCCAGAAGGTGCTCAACCAATGTTGCTGAACTGAATTGAACACACTACCCTGAAAATTCTCCTCCACCTGCAGAAAATTTAGTGTGAGAAATTTCACATTTTGTTTTTGTATTTCTTTTTGGAGGGTAGAGGGGCAAGAAAACTTCAGAACTGCCTGCTGAGTTTGTGTCAGGCAGGAATAATTATGAGACATAAATATAAGACAAATTAGGGATCCACTAACAAAGAACTCATAAAAATGCATATGAAAAATAGATTACATATTAATTTATTAAAATATTATATATAAATATAGCTGTGGAAAACATGATATGCATTTATTAGTTACACAGGTACAGGTAAACTTGGGAGGAGAAGGGTATATCTGCTCAGCTATAGAAAATGTGCTATCTTTTCATGTAACCCTAATCTGTAGGCATTTCTGACCTGACAGCAACCATCATGATGCTGAGGTCAAATCTTCATAGACTGCATTGCCTCATACCCTTAACTTACTACTCAAAATGTTTTATGGATGATAATAGTGAACATTTATTGGATGCTTAAAATATACCACACTCTGGGCTAAGCACTTTACAAGAATTAATACACTGAATTCTCATAACATCCCATGAGTTAAGTACTAGTATGATCCACACTTCACAGATGAGGAGACTGAGACTCAAAGAGATGACCAACTTGCCCAATGGCACACAGCAGTAATGAGCATGGCCTAGATTCAAAGCCAGGCAGTTAGGCTCCAAAGCCAGCATGCTTAACACAGAGACGTGGCAACTCATCCATTCAGGTGTGGCACTGTTTATAGAAAGAGAACAGCATGTCAGGAAAAGAAACAGATTTCCCTGATGGAGAACACAGATCCCCTACCTCCCAAACAACAATCACTGCTGTTTGTAATATCTGCCAGTTATCATCCTAAAGTCAATGTTGTATTAGAATAAAGACTCTCAGCCCAAACATCTAATAAACCAAGACGTCAATGTATTGATGGTAACAGGGACTACTGCTGACTTCCCCACTAGTCATGAAGAACACACTGTTCCAGATGTGAAATGGCATACGTATACATATTCTTTGCCTCAGGACCCTTGCTAGGAAATGAATGTGAGCTGCAACTTCCCATGTCATGTGTTATTCCTGCCAGAGTACTTCTCTCTTCTCTCATGTGCTCCAGGACTTGTTCTGGGCACTGGCAATAAAACAAAGAAAGAAAAAAAATATGCAGAACTGTTGTTCTCACGGAACTTAAATTTTAGCAGAAAGGGAAAGACTATATAAAAGTATACATACTTTATCATCGGATAGTAAGAACCACCAAAAAAACAAAAAGGATCCAGAGCAAGAAAGATAGATAGTGAAGATGGGGTGTACTATTTTATATGGCACAGTGAAAGATGGCCTCTCTGACAAGGCATTTGAGAATAAATCTGAATGATGAAATAGGCCAGGTGCATATGCTGAGCAAGAGTGTAACAGGCAGAGGGAAAATCAGGTGCAAGAATTCCAAGTCAGGTCCAAGCTCAGGGTGTCTGACTTACTGCAAGGAAGTGAGCATATCTGGAGCACGGGCTATGGAGAAGAAGAAGGTTGTAGCAAAGATGGTCATTCACCAAGATAACAGTACCTAGACCTCATTGAGCATTGCAGGACACCTGAAGTCACTGAAGAGTTCTGAGAAGGGGAAGAACATAATCTCACTAAGGTTTTAATAAAGTAAAGTTTCCGGAGTTACACTTGGGAGCTTAGTTGCCCTGTCTGCACAGCAAAATAGGGCTAAGAACCCTATCTGCCTCAGAGGAGTGTTGGAAGAGTTAAATCAGATACTTCCTGGAAAGTTCTCAGCATGTAGTAAGCATTTATCAATATAAGCAGTTACACAGGGCCAGGGCATGGTGGCTCATGTCTGTAATCACAGCATTTTGAGAAGCCCAGGTGGGAAGATTGCTTGAGGCCAGGAGTTTGAGACCAGCCTGAGTAACATATCAAGAACTCATCTCTACAATTTTTTTTTTTTTTAAATTGGCAGGGTGCGGTGGCATGTGCCTATAGTTCCAGCTACTTGGGAGACTGAGACAGTAGGATCACTTGAGCCCAGGAATTTGAGGTTGTAGTGAGCTGTGATAATGCCACTGCACTCTAGCCTAGGCAAAAGAAACCTTGTCTTAAAAAAATACACACACACACACACACACACACACACACACATAAGTAGTTACTACTGTGGTTACAATGGTTAGTTCTTAACAATTTGCTTACAGGAACAGTCAGGAGATATAATTTGAAGATTTAAAGGACAAAATCATTCAGGATGCAAATAGATCACTGACTTGAACCTACTTACCTTAAATCCAAAAGGAAGAAAAAAAACACATAAAGAAAAAAATGAATGGAAAGTGAGGATACATCATGATTTCTTAAAACTGAAATCATTTTCCCAGATATATATCCCCAGAGCATATATAGCAGAACATGTTAATAATAGTGGGGACTATGTAATTTGCATGTTAGGCTTCAAGGACTAAAATGATACATACTTGAAAAGAAGATATCATTTTTCACAGAATATCAGAAAACATTGCTGACGAAGGTAACTTGGTGGCATATTATTTTGGAGAACTCAGACTTTCTGATCCATGACCTACCTAAACTCTTCCTAAAACGTTTTGGCCCTATAACTTATTACCCCTTACCCCAGCCAAAGCCACCTCCATTAATTTTCTATATACATTCCTGCTTTTCCCCTTCTTATTTTTCAAACTACATTTCTCTTATTCTCTCAAAAAGTAATATATCCTCCAATTCACCTCCATCGAACAGCATTTTCAATTTTCAATAGCTGGCTCCAATTTCTAATTGCACCAATAACTCCTTCAACTCAAGGCCTTTGTACTTCTCTCACTGCAGAACACTTAGTGTCTATATGCCTACCTTACAAGAAAAGCGATTAGGGGTCACCCTTCCAAGAAGAGTCAGTGCCAGGACTTGTCACAGTAATGGGCTCTGAAGTCGCCAAGGCAGGCTTTGCCAATGACCTGCTGAGTGACCTTGGGCAAGTTGCCCAACCTCTTTGGGCTGTGCCTTAATAACGCTGATTGACCTCACAAGGTTGCTGGGAGAAATCACTAATCAACCTGATTGTGAAACACTCAGTCCATACAGTGCTTTGTAAATATTTACTAATATATAATGAGCTCACCTCATTGCATCTAAGAGCCAAGAAATTTACATAATAACAGAAAACTCTCTCTGGACCCCACAGTAACAATCAACATTGTGCCTGAAATGGTTCTTTTCTCTTAGGAAACATTGGAGGATGGTTTAGGTTTCCTATCCTAAGTGAAAGGAGTGAATCAGATCAGGGAAGCTTTAGAGTGACCTGCTAGACAAAGAAAACATTGACTCTAGTCAACTAAAGTGGTAAAATCACAAGCAAGAAAAAAATTTATGATGACACTTCTGCAATTAAGTATGTGTAAAACTGAGCTTATCACTCAACAAACCAGATGAATTGAGGACAATATATGACAGACACTGTTCTGGGCAGAGAGAATAAAATGCTCAATAAAACAAACAAGGATCCTCCTCTCTGGGAGTCTGCATTTTAGCATAAGAGACAATCAATCCGAATGATATGACTACTGATATTTTCTTATTTACATAAGTACTCAGAGGAAAACAAAACAAAGGGTTGCAGTACAAAGCCACAGTGTGGCAGCTACTTTATATTGAATGACCTTGGAAGACCTTTCTGAGCAGTGCCATAAACACGGGAGGGGCATGTTGTGCACTGGAAGCAGAGGAAACCACAAGTTCCCTAAGCTATATCAGAGGAATCACAAGAGGGTCACATGCTTATAGCTAAGAGGGTGATGAATGGAAAGGAGCAGTCAGGGGCTAGATCACATATAATTTTGCTTGGGGTATATAGGATACCAATTTTGGACATTATCGTGTGTGAGATGAGAGATTTCAAATCTCATAGGAAAGATTTGAGCAAAGTCATGTCAGGAACTGACAGCAATTTTGGAGGATCATTTTGGCTGCTGCGTGGAGAATAAACTAGAGGGTTGCGGAAGTAAAAAAGCAAGGAGACCAGTTAAGTGATACTGATGGGATGGACTGGAGATTCATACCAGGAGTCATTAATGGGCTGATTTTTTGGCTAGGAAAATAGGCTATTATCAGTTATCATTTGCACCAAAATATAGGCTTTTATAATTATTTCTATTTGTAATTCATAATAAATTCTATTTATTATTTATATTATAGTCTAGTTATAACTTATAATACTTTTTCAATTTAAGCTCTTCTTTAGTATCACCCTAGTTCAGTGCCTGAGACTCCCCTTCCATTTAGAACCAGGCGATTCCTGAGACATTCTGGCTAAAGATACACTGTAACGAATGCAGCTTCTCTGACATTGAGGGTGTGATTTTTATAATCAACATGAATAATTCAGCAGTGTATTATTTGTGCTTTATTATCGTTTACTTCAACTTGGACTGTAGTCTGAGAGTTATAGACTTTTTTTTTTTTAATCAGCAGAAGCTCATCCATCACTCTGCATCCGTTGGATCTACCAGGTTGTAAAATTTGCTATTTATAACAACAATTGTGATGTGAAATGAGAATCAGTATTTTGTTTCCCTGACATGTAACCTTAGGTCAAGCACAGGATCTAGAGATGGATTTTTACAGGAAGTGAAATGAAAGCACATACCTGGAGATTAATGCCAAGCCAGGTGCTCAAGGGAATGCCCTCTCTGGCTGCTTCCCAGAAGAAAAACGGTCAGTAATGTGGATTCTGTGTCTATGCTATACAGAGGGTGGCAGAGGAATGACGAACAGGATGTGCGAGTGTTTTGGCATCAGAGTGCATGAGCCTAATTTTATCAAGATGAGTTATGATCTCCCAAATCCTGTTTAGAAATTGCCTTTGGAAAGAAGTCTCCAAAACTCATTACTATTTTCACTCAATCTTCAGCTCTTTAGTGAATATCATTTACGTGGTTAGCTCTGTTCTAAACTTCCCTCTCGGGTCACAATGTAACTTTGTGCAAATGACACCATCACAAAAGCTGAATTAACCGGTATTTCTATCCTGATACACAAAGATTGGTATCTTCATGTCATTAAGAGTTTTTTTTCCAGAGCAAGCTTCCCAAGGACAGAGGTTGTGTCTGTACAGTTTACCTTGTGCAGTGCCTAGCATAAGGCTGTAAGTAATTAGACATTTACCTAATGTTTCTGGTAATGATGAGGCTAATGAGAACCACTTGCTCTCTTCATACCTCTGAAGGCATTGCAGCTCTTTTTTTTCTTTTTTTAAATGCGTTTGAAAATACTTAGGGAGAACTTTTGTCTTGTCACAGCTTGATTTTTATACAAATTATGAATAATAACTAATGTTCTCTAAAATTCAGGGAACAAAACTCAGGTTGCTTAATAGACTTGGGGAGAAAAATCAAGCATCAGTCTACTTTTGAAGAAGCAGAACTTTCTATTCAAAAAGTGGGTACAGGGATGGTTAATGTACACAAAATATGTAATTATATATAGTTAGACAGAATGAACAACATTTGGTAGCACAGCAAAGTGACTGTAATCAGTAATAAGTTAGGGTATACTTTAAAATAACTAAAAGAATAGGATTGGAATGTTCCTAATACCAAAAAAAAAAATGTTAAATGGGATGATGGATGTCCCAATTACTCTGATTTGATTAATTCATATTGTATGCCTGTATCAAAACATCACACATGCCTTTAAACGATATATAACTATCAAGTATCCGTAATAGTTAAAAATTTTTAAGAAGTGGGTACAGCTCCTAGCAAAAAACATGGGCAATGTTTGGTGAGCGGTAAGAAATAAAATAAATATTTGATCTGTACATCTAGAACCTGTGGGATTAGAATTCTAGACCACGCCCTGGGGATATGCAGGGCCTCAAAGAGTCTAGTCCCCCCGGGAAGTCACTCTCTCTGTGCAACTTCAGCGAGCAACCCCATGAAGATGAATCATTTTCAAAATGCAGAACCCTGCTCTGGTGCAGTGTTGCAAAGAAGAGAGGCAACGGGAGGAGGTATGCCATGAAAAAAGTGGAGGATTCTTCCATCACACCTGGAAAGGTACTCGTACGGACATACTGTCCTATTTTACAGATGGTGGAAGCAATGCTCAAAGTATCGAACAGCATTCAAAATGTCAGTCTGTCTGATTCCAGAGTCCTTACTCATAATCTCTTGCCTTACACTCTCTCTCTAACATGCTACCCAAGAATGAACTGAATATCGCTGGCGTCCCTAGCCCTTAATCCTAGGCTACGAATCTCCCTATGTTATATAAATGGCCAGGTCATATGTGACTTAGGGTCTTTGTTTCTGGCAAGTTATTAAATCTTTATTAGCAGACCAAGAGCAGACAGGCCTTCTTCTGGAGATCCAGACACCATCGGCCAATATTTCCAAGCTGAAAAATTCCCTCGCTCTGACAGTGTTTCTGAGCTGAGATGCCACTATCCCCCAGGGAACTGGCTGTAAACTTGTGACAGGTTTTAAAATTGTCATAATAATAAGGGATGCCTATAGTAGGGGGCCTGGGAATGTGCTATGTTCTCAATGTTCCTGCCTCCCCTAGCCCAAACTCATATGTTGAAACTTAATCACCAACATGGTAGTATAGGAGGTGGAGCCTTTGGGAGGTGATTAGGTAATGAGGGTAGAGACCTCATGAGTGGGATTAACGCTCTTATAAAAGGAACTTCAGAGAGGTGCATTGGCGTTTTTTGCCGTGTGAAGATACAGTGAGGAAGCACCACCTACGGACCAAGAAAATACCTTCACCAGACACCTAATCTGCCAGCACCTTGACCTTGGACTCTACAGCCTCCAAAACTATAAGAAAAAAATTTCTGTTGTTTATAAACTACCCAGTTTATGGTATTTTGTTATAGCAGCCAAAATAAACTAAGACAGGGAGTTGATGTCATCACACATAATATTTGAATGACATTTTAGGCTTTTGTTGGAAAGATATCCCTAGAACCAAACTCTGTTTTACATATACACACTTTTCATTTTGTCTTTCCATTGTTAACATAAAGTTTATACAATGTGACTCTCATGTTATCTGAGGAAATATTGTAATCAGCCCCCATTGAACAAATTTCAATGATCCCTATACAATCCTCTCCCTTAACTAACTACTTGAGCTTTTGAGTTGTTTTCCAGAAATGGTGGATTTTCTGCAAGAAAAAGGAGCTGACATTCTGAAGATACCTGGGCAGACTCCCTGAGGCCAATATTCACCATCCCCCACAACCTGTTCCCCCTGCATGTAGCCCCTTGTGAGATATACCACGACCCACCCCGAGGTGGCCCCTCCTTTAAAAGCCATGATATCCCTTAGTCAGGGAGACAGATTTGAGGCAGCTTATTCTGTTTTCCTGACAAGAGTCCTTTCTTCCTTGGTAATTCTCCTTGCCTCAATAATTGGATTCTGTGCAACAAGCAACTGGACCTAGACCAAAACCCTCTTGTGGTTTCAACAATATTACACGTTATTTTATCATTTTATGGATAACTTTGCCAAGAGTGAGCAATGATGAGCACACCGTTTCTGAAAATCACATAACCAGTAACCACGCAGCTCATGGACTTTGAGTTGCCAACCCTACTCACTTGCATCAGTCTTCAGCATGGCTCTTCTGTCTGACAACTTTGTTATTTCTAACAGCGTAATATAGAAAACTCACATTATTTATCACATTCAGTTATTATATAGTACACGCCTTTGATCTCCACTTTATATTACGGTTAGGGAATTATTTATTTATTTATTTATTTGCCATGTATTTATTTTTAATGCATAGGTGAGTATGGTAGGCAGAACTTTGCCTTTTCCTTCTCCCTCAAAGATATCCTTCCCTAATGAATATGTCATTAATAGATTAGATGACAAAAAGGGCTTTGTAGATGTAATTGTAGTTACTAATCAGTTATCCTTAAAATGGGGAGATTATCCTGCATCATCTGAGCAGACTCCCCCACAACCCGAAAAAAATGCCATGTGCTCTGAAAGGCAGAAGAAGAAAGCAGAAGAAAGTGTTAGAGAGATTGAAAATGTGAGAACACCCCTTGCCATTGCTAGATTGAAGGTGGAGAGACAAGCCAGATGAGTAGGGATATGGGTTCTGTGCAGGAGCAGAGAATAGGCCTTAGTGGACAGCCAGCAAAGACACAGTGACCTCAGACCCACAGCCTCAAGAACCAGATTCAAGCCAATACCCTGAGTAGGCATGGAAAAGAAAGTTTCCCCAGAGTCCCCAGATGGGAGCCCAGTCAGTTGACACTTAATTTCAGATCTGTAAAACCCTACGCAGTGAACAAGCTGAGTTCATCTGGACTTCTGATCTACAGAGCTGTGTAACGTCCTATCTGGATGTTCCTTTAAAGGTGCTAAATTTATGGTAATTTGTTAGGAGGCAATAGAAAACTAACAAAGTTTCCTGTGAGATATTAGTTGTGATGAAGCTGATAGTGACAGCACTAGGTAGTTGGTGGGCAAGGAGGTTGGAATACAAAGTGTTCCCAATATTCTTATTTGCAACCTGGGGCAGATATTGATCGGGTTCCAGTGATAGTTCAAAATGAAGTCTTTGGGTAGGAGAGTTTCATTTTACTTGTTAAACCAGCATACTCTGTTCTTACTGAGTGTTAAAGGTGTAAAAAGAATTATTGCACTCTAGCCTTATTACATTTAAAAATATTATGAAATAGAGACTAATTTTGGAGCTAAAGAACTATAAAATAATCTTTGTGTGTTAAGAAGAAAACAGAAAAAAATCTATAAACATACTTACGAAAATAACAATTTCTCAGTTGACGAGTTCTTAAATATGTCATTGAAATACATTAAAGGGCCAGCTATGTAAAGGACAGTCTGGCTGACATTTATGGAGCGGAAAGGAGAGGAAGGTTCATACAATTCAGATTCCTCCATCTCTTCCCCAGACCTTCTAATCCAACAGGTCCTAGAAGTGCTCAGAAATCAATAATTGAATAAGCTTCCTAGAATTAGGATAATCTATTTTGAGAAAAGGTTTAAGTAAGGGAATTATATGAAGGATATTTGAAACTCTACAGAATGAACAAGAAATAGACTAAAAAACAAACAACAAAGCAGAAGAAAAGAAAACAAAAATATCAGAATACTCTTTGTACAAGTGTGCAGAATTAGCTACCGTCCTAAGAAACAAGCAGTAGCATCAGTTTCTAAACCAGAATAAATCCCCTTAAAAGACATAACAGAGAACGAATTACCTTTAAACCAGAAGGGCTCTGTGGTCCAGTAAGATGACCTAGGGCTTTGGGGACAGCTAAACCTTCATTAACATCCTGACTGATTCAATCACAAAGTGATTACAGGTAATTTTCCCATTTTCTTTAAGTTTTAGTGTCTTTCTCTCAAAATGGGAACAACAATATACCTAACCCCTAGGTAGAGTTGAAGATTAAAAGAACAATCATGATTTTGTCATACTGTAATTTAATAAATTTCTATCTGCTCTCTGTTAGAAATAGAGTGAGAATATATTCCAAGTTAACTAATCCCACTCCTGGTCTTTAACCTTTTCAGACAGAAGAGCTTGCATCCCATTATTTTTCAAAGGCCAGAAAAAGAGGTTCATTAACATCTCTTAGTCTTTTGTTCTGGTAACATCATTTATACTAGGAATGCCTTCTTCAAATCCTACCTAATAAGACTCAAACCTATTATCTATCTACAACACATACTCATAAAGAAAAAAATAAGTTAAAATGAGACCACTACTGTAGTTTGAGATCAATGAAATTAACGGCAAGAGCTTAGAAGATAAAAATTTGCTATTACCCTACTAAGCCACCATTCTTAGAATCAGTTTCTTACCTGGTATCCTAACTATCCCCAGTGAGTTCGTAATAATTATGGTACTGGTTCTCCTTTGATATGCCTGTATTTATTCACCCAATGCGTACTGAACATGTACTGCATGCCATAGGCCTTGTAAAATACCATGGACATGGAGATGAATACAGATTTGTTGATTTCCCTGTGGGTTCTCTGAGGGCAAGCTTGCCTAGAGTGAAATCTAAGTTACTGCCACTTCAGATAGTCAGTGGAGACAGCAAATGCCTAAATTCTCTGCGTCTGAATTTGTCACAGTTGCCTCTGGGTTGTGAATGCATCATACTCAACTTCAACAAGATACCTGCTGAATGGCTTGCAATTCAGCCAGTTCTACCTACCTGAATCTGGGCACATTGTTGGGATTATGATCTAGATCGACCTTTCATAAACTTTTTTCTGTAAAGGGCCAGGCACTAAATAAGCTTGGCTTTGTGGGTCATAGGGTCTGTGATGCAATTATTAAACTCTGTCATTGTAGCAGGAAAGCAGCCATAGACAATAGTAAACATGTAGATGAGGCTGTGTTCCCATAAAACTTTATTTCTAGTGGGCAGAATTTGGCTGTAGTTTGCTGATATTGGTTTAGATTTTTGAGGTCTAGAATTTCAGGTTACTGACCCTTAGCTTTTTATCCTGAGATTACACACGTGCACACACACCCAATCTATTGGGGGTGGGAAGCGAAAATAAAAAAATCAAACATCATAAAAAACAGTGTCTATCCTGGTAGAGGGCTTCCCTAGAGAATTTTAATAAGAATAGGATAAATACTAAATTACATTAGATGGGGATATAGACCAGGGCTGGATTTGGAGCTCTGCACGAAACAACCTCCTGATGATCATTAAGGTAGAAAATTGAATGCCTCAATATAAAACAAACAAACAAAGAAAAAAACAGACCTTCAGAGAATCAAGATTCATCCTGATTATACTGAATGACTGTCACCACATACATATTAGAATTTATATCCCTCCCCCGACGAAAGCCATATAAGCACCGGTAATTGTGAAAAGACCCAGAAGAAGTTCTACTGAAGATGTTTCTAGCATCCTTGGAAGACAGCCACCCAGCCTGCTCTCTTTACAATTTCTAGAAAGCCATTGACATTTCAGAGTAAGCAGATGTTTTCCAATTTGATTTGATTTTAGAAGAGCCACTTGCAGCCAACCTGAGATACTTATATGATCTACATAAGCATAAGTCTTAAAAGTGCCTCTGAATAAGAGGTAAAATTATTAAGTTTAGAATTTATTATCGGGAATTTTAATAACACTTTCCCATGTTTTTTCTTTCACCCTTTGAAAGGGTTTCCATATCTCTTTTATCTTGCAGATTTTATGCCATGCTCAAAGATTGAATGGGGACATAGGAGCTAATGTGTAAAATCACAAAAAAATAATTAGCAAATCTATTAACCAGAAGATCAGGATGTATCTCTGCACCAGCACCACTTATTTTTTTTACTTAAGCTTCTCTGACTCACCAGGGTAAAGAAAACAATGATGTTTCTGACGGTGTACGGGTAAGTTGACCTTTCATATAGTGTTGCAGAACGCTATATGAACCTCACTTGTTCACTATTTTTATATGTGGGCATCTGTAATCAAGGCACAGTCTTGCCCAAACTTCATAATATGCCCATAGCTGGAGTCCTGAACCAGTAAGTTATTTTCTTTACTCAGAATATCAGCCATTTCTCAGACCATAATATAATTCTACAATATTGCTTTCTCTCCCTAATTCTGTGAACTATTTAACATTTAGAAAAGTAGTCAAAACTTACTCCTTCCTCCCTTATTTCCTCTCTTCCTATTTCTTCCTGTCTTTCTCTCATTCTCAACATATTTATGGTACTCCTACCATGTGCTATGAGACTTGGGGCTCAAGGATTCCAGTGATAAGAAAAATTAAGCATCCAAACCCTTTATACAAGATTGTGAGTAGTCTAGGCAGAGCCTAATGCAGAAAGAACAACTTTCTCTCCAAAAAAGTTCTGAGACAATGTAAGATTATATCAGCTCTATGTACCTTCCTCTGGAAGCATCAAAGATCATCTCTTGTCTTACACTCTGGAAAAGCTTCTCCACTTGGCAGATGAGGCACCTTAACCTTCACATTTTTTTTCTTTTGAATTTATGGACACCGTTTAAAGACATTTCAATTCCCATTAATAATATGTGCAATTGATCTACATTTAAGATAATTTAATCATGCCGTCTTTGGTGACAAATTCAGCTTAAAGTAGAGCTTCACTTAGGACTTCCAAGTAAATTTCTATTGAAAAGGTCAATTTCTAACATTTGTCAGTTAAAGCCTATAACAGACAAATTAAATTTTCCTCCACTTGTCTCAAGCACAAACACTTTCCACACTGAATATCACTCTGGTGGTTGTCAATTAGGAAAACCACCCAAAACAACAATAATGATTGGTAACTTTTTTTTAAGAAGACCTGAACACTTATTTATTTACGGGTTAATTTTCTTCTTACTAAAAAGTTATGTCATGATGGCAATGGAAAAACAAAACAAAACATTGTCTTACTGGATAAATAAAATTAGTTCAATGGTGCAAGTATTGGAACATCTATTATGGAGGAAAGAAATGGGAAGTGCTAAGCCTTTACTGAAGCTTGTAAATTTCACTAGGATACAGAAGCACCTAAACAATTGGAAATTAACATGAAATCATCAAGCGCAAAGCTTGTTAAAATTACGGTTCTCATGTTATGTTGAAGGTAGTGCATGTTGGATAAGAGAAAAATCTATGTTGCTTTGGATTTTGGGGAAAATCTTTATGGAACAAGAATGACATTATAAACAGTCAATTTAGACAGACAGACATAGAAAGACAGTGCTACGGTAATCATATTATGCTTTTGCCTTTTGCTTCTCTATGTTTTCTAACTTTCTACATTATGCATGAATTGTTTTATTAAAGAGAAAATGAAGTTTTTAGAGAGAGAGAGAACACACACACGTAAAGAAGAAAGAAAGAAAAAAATTAGTTTTCAATTTCCCCTGTGAGCCTTAGATCAAACAGGACTAGATGTTCTGGTTTCCTTCCTTTTTGGCCCTCAATTATTAAATGCTTCATAATTTACTCTGAAGGAAAGAATTTATGACCAAATATCTAAAAATGGTTTTGGCCCCTGAGGTCAACTGCAAAGGACAGAGATTTGGCAGGTCTCACAAGAAGACTGCTTTCCTTGTTGCAGAGAATCTGAGCAATTGATAAGGCTATTTCTGAGCACCACTGGAGGACAGTGAAGGAACAAACAGCCCCAGAGTAAAGGAAGAAGAATGCTCATTGCATTGTTTACATGCTTATCTTCTAAAGGTGGTAGCAGCCATGGTGAATTTATTTTTCTTAGAAATTCTTAGAATCAAACATCTCATAAACACACACACACACACACACACACACACACACACACACACACTCATCTTGTGTTGAGTGGCACCACTAACTGAGCTGTCCCAGATTATAGAGGAGGCTATCTTTTCCAAGTACCCTGTGATTACTATTGATCTGTTCAGCTCATTGCAACTCAACCTTACCAGGCTGGTCATGGAAGAAAGATGCATGTTATTAAAGATCCCGAGTACCTTCTCTGCAGGTATCATTCATGAGAAGTAAACTAAACATACCAATATTCAGGGATACAGAAAGATTATGTAGCAGATCCATTACCTTTCTAGATTCTAGAACCTATAACACCATAAAATTCAGACAGGTTTAAGTGGAAGCACGTACTGTCAAAGTGTGATATGGAAGCTCAAATTTATCAACCTATATAAATAACTGAGCAAAGCAAGGGCTGGAGTAGTTGGATTCAATAATCAGCAGTTATTTATTAAGCTATCATGTGTCCAGGACTATGCCAGGCACTAAACAGAATGTTTAGAAAAAGACGACCAGGGACATAGAGTCCTATGACCTTGAAAATATAGTGATCTTCATAGATGAAAATGAAGAGCTTCTGAAACAAATTAAAATATCTGTTACAATCACAGGTTTTACAAATCGATTCACAAACATCAGTGAAGGACCAATGCGCACACATCAGTCACGTAAGTTAGTATTAATGTAAGTAATACTAATTAATATAAATATTAATTAATATTGATTAATATTTGGGCATGATTGCAATATTTCCATAAATTCTGTAATATTCAATGAATTGTTAAAACTATGCAACTATTGGTAAGTTAAAATAAGAATAGAATCAGAAATGTATTATTTTGAGATAACATCACTATTTGAAGTCAGCAAAATTCACATCATCATCTTCATAGTATTTGGGGTAAAAAATGGAGATCAAGATGGCAAAAATCACATCTGACATTAAGTAATCTTAGATGCATTAAAAAGTTATTGGAAAATGAAAAATGTTACTACTTCAGCACAGAGTCATGAGACTATATATTTAAATACAACCTCCCAATCAACAAGCAGACATAAAAAGCTTAGCACATAGTAGGCTTTTAATAAGCGGTAATTATTACTAGTAAGACAAATAATTAGCTTACACAATACTCGCCCACTGGACAGTTACAGAATCACTCTGGAAAAGAAATAGGATCTAGCATTGAACATTTTAGAAATTTGCTTTCTTAAGCTACATTCTGTAATGCTTAAATGACTATAATTTTCATTACAAATGCATTGTTTCCTAAAGTGTGGGCAATTTATTGATATACCCTGCTTTTTGTGTTCTTTCTCATGCATACAGATACACTATAACTGAAGATAGAGTGGCTATGTAGTAAAAGCTGCAAACTGCCTGCTCACCTGGACAGGTTTTTACTCTTTCCTTTATCAATGCATTATTGTATGACATGAAGCAAATCCCTAATTCCTTGGGCCTTAGTTTTATCAACGATAAAGGGGGACCATGCCTGATCCTCTCTGCCATTCATGGAGTCATGTGGATAAGTGAAATAAAATCCAATAACATTCTTCAGAATTTTAGAAGAAAGCACATGGAATGCTTACTATTATATTTTTCCATTCTTTACAAGCTGGTTTTAGGTAGTATATATTTTATAGAATCAATAGAAGGAAAAAATAAAATATTAGTGGCCTAATAAAGAGCTCAAGTTTCCAGCCTAACTTCATAGCCTCCTTAATATGATCAAACTGACTATGTCATGCTCAACAAGTATTAATAGAAGGTATTTGGCCTGATGCCTGTTAATGAAGGAGGTTAGTGCCTTTTAAATTTTTTCTCATGTAGAAATAGCACTGGAAAAGAAAAAAGACGATGACCATAGGCAGCATAAGAAAAAGAACCAAGACTACACTTCTTACCAGATAGAAGTAGGGTTAGCATTTTGCTGAGTACCTGGAAACAGTAGATGAACAATAAATATTTATTGGAGGGGGACACTTATAACTTTGACTCAAATGGTACAAAAGCAGTTTATGGAACCAAAATGTTTGTACTCCATAATATTCTGAAATTAAAAAAAAAGGTCTTCAATTCTGGTTTTATTCTTGGGAAATCAATCAGCCTTGGTTGTATTACATAAAATTAGGATAGCAATATTTTGCCTTGTTTGGTTTCCCAAGTTTTTACCCCATTACCAATTTAAAGGTCAATTCAATAGCCATCTCAAATGGAAATAACCTACTGTTCACTGGACTGCATGTTCTATTTTCATATCAAAAGAAAAATATAACCAACAATACAAAGCATGAAATGATGTCTTATCTCCTCAAATAGACTGTAAGCTCATAGGGGTAGAAGAGTGCACCTTGCTCCAAGCATTGTACCAGTCACTGCAGGAATAGAACAGAAATTGTGTTTAATAAATTAATTAACCACACATGTGAAAGCATCTGTAAAATCAGAAAGTATTTAAAATCACAAGGTGCTGTTTTTAGGGAGGCTTACGTGCCACAAGGAATTATTAGAGAATAATGATTTGCAAAACATCAAGGTCATTCCAATAAACCCTGTTTTTCAATGGCAGGTAATTTTTTTTTTTAAAGAATGTCTGTTTTTGTGTTATGTATTCAGAAATTAGGTATAATTTTCTATAGCTTCAGAGAATTATGGGGAAAGCAAGATTTTATTTTCTGAGATAGTAGATGGAGGCATCTGGTTCTCTGGTACCCCAGGCAGTGGAGAGATTGGCAAAAGCCCAGCCTCCTTGCCTCATGACTTTAGTAACGCTAATGGACAGACAACTCGGCCTCTGCCCTTGCCAACTTTCCTTTCAGCATAGCACAAAGGAACCGAGATGCCAATCCTAGGGCCTGGCCACCCCACATGTGTTCCAGTGACCGGCAGCAACGGCATCACCTGGGAGCTTGTTAGGAGTACGAATCTCACCACCACATCCCATCCAGAAGGCAAAAAAAGCCCCAGGTAATTAGTGTGCCCATTAAGGCATAAAAAGCACTGCCCTAGGCCTAGCTTGGTATTAGGACACCCTAACTTTATGCCAATGTTTCTCAAAGTGACGTAGGCAATGGACAACCTTCTGGGGCGAATCATCTAGGGTGTCCGTAAGAATACAGATTTCTGGGCTCTGCTGCATACCTACTGAAGTTACTGCGGTAGAGAGCAGAAACCTACATTTTAAAATAATGACTCCCAGAGATTCATTTTTAAATAATTTTAAATAATTACCCAAGAGATACATTTAATTCTGGGGACCACTGTGCTATTCTTCCATGGCGGCTGACTCTGAAGACCCTTTGCTACATTTCCCTCCCATCTTCCTCTCTCACTTGGCACTCTGACATTTCAAGTTGTCTTTCTTTCCCTCCCTACTTACACAGATTGAACCTCTTTTTGTATCTCTAAATCCTCTGGGGATTGTTTTCCTCTAATAAAACGGCTACACTCTTGATTAAGGAATGGGATAAATCTGCTGTCAATTACCTTAATTGATCTGACAACCTGATTAGACCCAGAAAGGGGAAGATTTCCTCGGCGGAGCCTTATTAAAAAGGAGAAAACAAAACAAAGGCCCATGTAATTAAAATGTGATTGCTGGTGATGAGTATGTAAAATCAGCCCTCAGAGGCATTAGTGATGGGAAAACTTTTCTAAACGGCATCTCAGAAAGACAAAGGAACACAAGCCAGTCAAATAAATCAGTGGGCTAATAGGGGAGAATGTCGAACAGAAATGTTAGGGATTTTTTGCAATTTTTTACTCACCAGTAGTTTTGAAATTAACAAAATCCATTCTTGGCTTATGGTGGGGAAGCCCAATTACTGGTCCCATTTGCAGCACTACGAATCTAAGTAGAATTCCAGTTACTGGCACTATTTGTGGCTATGTGTGTAATTTTTCTTTTCTAGACAACCATGCTGAAAGTAGAACCATGGGCCATCTCAACAGGTATTGAATAAGTTGTCCTGTGAAGCAATGTCCAGGGCATCGATATCACATCATAGAGACCATGACAGCTCCAGCAAAAAGAGCAGCACTCAACATGTGTTCCTGATTTAAGGATCATCTCTTTAGTATTATTTATGATACATTTTCTTTTCTGACTTACTCTCAGTGGAACATATCTTATGAATTTATCCCAAACGTGGGTAGTTCCCAGGCCTTCAAGAATAAGAAGGCAACATGGTGACTGTATTACTTAACACAACAAAAATATCTAGGTCCCAAGAGTGCTAAGAAATAGAATATTATTAGCTAATTAGGATGAACTGTCACACTGGAGTGTTTGATTAAATTAATTAATCAAGCTGATGATTGGTCTGGAGAGGGTAAGGAGCTGTTCTTACAGTGCACCTGGTAAATTGTGCTGTTAGCCAGTGGCACCTTAGAAATTTAAAGAAAAAGTACTTTTAGATGAGAGACAAATAAGTTAGCACAAAAGTGACAGAGTGATCAGAATGAATGAAAACTCCTTGTGTACAGTAGGTGTCAAATACATGAATAATGGGCAGATTTCATTCTGTTCTCTTGGTCTATACCAATACAACAAAGTAATCAGGGTTTTAATTGGGATCTTCTTTAAGCATAACGATCCTCTTTGACAATTACACAGAATAACAGATTAAAACTAACCAAAAAGGAAGCACATCAAAGACTTTTGATTTAGGGCTTCAGCTAAACCAATCCATCCATTCTTTGTCATAGACATAAAGGAGAATTAAAATACCTCTAGCTTTATTTGACAATCTATTTAATTTGCCTTCGTGTCTAAATCACTTAAGAGATGTATTGTGCTTTCATTGACTTTTGGGCAAAAGCCGAACCATTCCCTCCACTACTATGGCCGTCCCAATTTGGTAGGCATCAGCACTGCCTTAATTCTGTCCAGTTCATTCCAAATCTAACATTCTATGGCAGACTACATGCACATATGACTCTTAATCTATCTGTTTTTTTTATTTCTTTTTTTTTATTTTTATTTTTTTACTTTCCCAGCTCCCCTCCCCTCCTTAACCTATTTGATACAAAGCCTTCTCCATACCTGCAAGCAAAGTTTTCTGACATTTTATACTATGAGTTTGCTACTTGGCTAATCTGCAGAGGTGAAATTGAATGGAGTGGACCAAGATTTCCACTGAAGCCAAATCAACTGGGACACCTGTCAATAGTTCACCAACACTACTCGGTGACCCTAGAGTTAAGCAACAGTTCAAGTAGGATTTCAACTGCATGCTATTTCTCTGATTTTTAAACCACTTCTATTCTGTGTCACCTAGAGTTTGACTAAATTTAAGCAGATGTGCCCATTTACCCATTTGAAATAGTCCCTGGACGCTACCCTCCATCACGGCATAATATTAGCTGCAAAGCTCAGGGACTGCGTCATCCTTTATGCTCCATAGAACACCTAGCATATTTCACTATTCCTTGCAAGCACTTACCAAAGTTCAAAGCCTTTAAATTTGAATAACAAAGGTTGTAGGTACATATGTTTGGACTCTATCAAGGCCAATGATTCATCTATACATTCATTTAAATTATTTCACGATTTCTCATGGAGTCTCCTTTAGGCAAGATGTAAATATAAATAAAGGTAGTTCTACCCTTCCAGAATTCATAGCATGTAGTATTAACATTCTAGAGTTCTCTAGATAAATTAAAGCCCATTTAACAAAACAGATTATCTAAGAATTCTGTATTTCGAATGAAATTTGCTGTTGTCTTTTTCATGGTTTCTAACCCTTCCCCCCAATGAGAAAGCACAGAAAAAAAGGGGAAAAAAAGCCACTTGAATGATAAGCACTTCTTTTGATCTAAAATACATAATTTATCTCAGATTGTATAATGATACATAAATTTAAAGCTATTTAATTATTTTTTTCTTTCTTCCTTATTAGCCTATAAGCTCCATGAGGGCAGAGGCTATGCATACTTCTGATTATTACTGTATTATCTACACCTAGCGTAATCTCTAGCATATAGTGCTTTCAATATTTACAGGATGAATGAAATACATTAATGATGAAATACATTCATGTAATATAATCTTACACACCCAAAGTTATAAACATCCCTAAATAGCTTTTGAATTAAAAGATGCTAATGCCACATGCTGCATCCAATTTAGAGAAAAATAAGTGAAAGATTACTGCAGACAATTTCAGAAGGCCAGGAAAGGTAATTTCTCTTTTTTTCCCCTTGTTTTTTATTGGATTCACAGGAAAAAAAATGTGTGTTGAAAAGAAAAATAGAAGGAGAAAGAGTGAAGGAAGAGTTCAGTCCAAATGACAAACTAAACATTTTTATTCAACACTTCACAGCTTTCAAAAATGGGTAATTATCTCCCTAGCTCTTCAGGCCAGCAGCATGAGGTTGAATACATCATCATTTCTGATATAAAACATGAGTTTGCAAGTAAACAGGAAGTTTATCTTACAAAATGAAGCTTTTTATTTGCACAGAAGTTTTTCATTAGTAACAGAGATGGACTTTCAACTGCTTGGTACAGCTGTGGCTCTCTCCCTGACATATGGAGCTTCTTAAAGCGTGGAAAAAAAAAAAAACAAATCAGGGGGATTTTTCAGCAAATTCAATTCCTTTTATCTCCCAGAGGGGCGGGTGGAAGCAGCGGGTGGCAAATTCATTTTTATCTAATAATATTTGATCATGTGACACATTTTATTTCCACAGTTGATCTAACTTAATGAACAGCAAACTGGGAAAATCCGTCAGCATGCGGGAAGTTAGTGTGGAGTCTGTGTGTAAGAGGGGTATGTGTGTAAGGCAAACAGGAAGGCTTTTAGGGCGGAGGTAAGGGAAAAAGCTTGCTGTTACATGTTCTGTGTAGGAAACCCTTTAAGTTATTAGTTCCAATCCACGTTGACAGCAGTCTAAAGAAATTATAAGGGCTGGAGAGACCATCTTTATTAAATGAGATGCGGTGATCTCAGGCCAGGCCCTTAAAGGAATGAACTTACAAAAATAATCCCCAAGGCTAACGGTAGAAATGTTGGAGACCTCCAAGGTAGGGTTACAAGGACTGTGTGGAACAAACCTATATGGCTTAAGAAGGAAGAAGAGGAATTTAGGAGGCCATCAATCCGGAAGTTTCCACTAAGAAAAGTAGTTGCTCATGAGTTTCAAACAAAGTTACAACTCCTTTTAGATATATGTATAATAATGCCAGCAAGATAAAGCTTTTAAGCAGGTAAAATATAAAAGGGACTTATTATTTTATCATATTAGTGACATTACCAAAGATCCCAAACTCTAGAAGAAAGCCAACAGCTCTGCCAGAATCAAAAACACTCTTAACGTAATCTTGGGCAAATTGTTTTGTCACAAGCCTTGACTTTCTCAACACAGAGAACGGGGATAATCACAGTATGTGCATCGCATGGCTGTTGAAAGGATTTCATGAGTCATTTTTTTAACTCCAACATATTAGTTTTTCCCATGATTGATGTAAGCCAGATGTCAGCTGGGAGAATTCTCGATGGAGATACCAAGGTAAATGTGATCCAGTCTTTTACGCTGTGCTCACTGTCCTTCATTTAATAAGACCTCAAAGTTAGATGGCTTTCTTCTCACCCCCTTCAAGTCCCTTTTGTGCTTTCTCTGTCCCATTCTTTTGTAGCAGGGGTTTTGAAACACCTGGAGCCTCAAGAAAATGAAACAGCTACACTAGAGGTACTGGAGGTGCTTACCTACCCTAGACACCCACTGATTGTTCTATACAGGGCCTGTGACTTTTTAACTAGAGCTGGTTTTGTTCAAAAGATAAAAATAAAGTTAGAGAGGATGTGGAGAAATTGGAACACTTGCATACTGTTGGTGGGATTGTAAAACAGTACGACCACTATGAAAAATAGTTTGGAGGTTCCTTAAAAAAAAAAATATATATATATATATAATATCACCATTTTACTTAGCAATCTTACTTCTGGATGTATATCTAAGAGAACTGAAAGTGGGGTCTCAAAGAGATATTTGTACACCTATGTTAGTAACAGCACTATTCACAATAGCCAAGAGGTTGAAGCAATCCAAATGTCCATTGATGAATGAATGGATAAACAAAATGATTATCTATTTCTCTCTCTCTCTCTCTCTGTCTCTCTCTCTCTCTCTCTCTCTATATATATATATGTATATATATATATATATATATATTTATATGAAAGGAAATTCTGAAACATGCTACAATATGAGTGAAACTTGAGGATATTATGCTAAGTGAAATAGGCCAGTCACAAAAACATAGAAGCAGAAAGTAGAATCGTGGTTACCAGAGAATGGGGATAAAGGGAAAAGGGAACTTGTTTAATGGGTATAGAGTTTCAGATTTGTAAGATGGAAAATTTCTGAAAACCTGTCTCACAACAGTGTGAATATACTTAACACTACTGAACTATACGGTTAGATATGTTTAGATGGTAAATTTTATGTTTTGCTTTTTACCACAATTTTTAAAAAAAGATTAAAATGAACTTTGCAGACATACTAAATCTACTTTCTCTGGAAATTTCTCCCAACTAAAGCGCCAACACATAACAGCTAATAAGCATTTTACATATGATAGCTGAGCCTCAGTGTTCTTAGATTCATGGAGAGCTGTCACACGACTCAAGGTTATAGGTTCAGGTGTTCTTACATATAACCCACTCTGTTTCCACAGTTTAATCCCAAATAGTGTTTTATTTATGTGCCTAGGCCAGGAAGTGACAGAGGTTTTGAGGATATGTTGTTGTCTATGAGCAATTTGCTCTTGCTTTCATCGCCCTCTATCTCAGTTTATCCTTAAAGTATATCCTGTAAAAAAAAAAAAAAAAGAAAAGAAAAAGATGCACCTTTTCTATTCACTTCCCCTTGGCCTGAAATCTTAATATTTAATAATCCCATTATTAAAAAATCAGCTTTTGTGGTTGGGTTTTTCTAACAACCCCATACCACTTCTATAGTGAAAATTTGTGTGTGTGTGTGTGTGTGTGTGTGTGTGTATGCATACTTGTATGTGTGATTCAAAATCTATTTTTCCTCCCCAATATCCAAATTTCCTTTAGGGAACTTACCTCTCTACTACGGAAAAGGATCTTGGGTGGGATAGTTAAAAATTGAGGTCTCAACAAAAGGAGTCCGAATTCTTTTCCCTGCACTATATAGAGCCACAGCGTAAGCCTGTAACCAAAGCTTAGCGCATGGGACGCACTAGCCCAGGATCGAGAAAGTTAAGTTTGAAATGTAAGCATAGAACAGTTTGGGCACTTGGTGAGCAGCATCCTGACCCAATGGTTGCTAAGGTTCCTCCTTCTCAGCCCTCTGGCGCAGCCTTGGCCATTGGCCATTTCTAAACTGGGACTTCACCTATGCCGATTCTGTGAACAACAGTTATCCTGCAAATAAACTCCCCTTCAATTAAATTAGCCAGAGTTAGTTTTTGTTGCTTTCAACCAGAAAACATTGCCTGACAACGTTTATTTGCACAGCTCACAAGAGCAATGCTGTGGTTGCAATCTCAACAATCTCCTAGAGCAATGGAAAATCCTCTCATCCTCTTGGTTCTTTACGGAAAGGTTTTGAAAATCTCTCCGTGTTCCTACTTCCAGTCTTGTCATTTTGCTTTTCAGGTTTCTTTAAATCTACGCTGATCAGCTGCTGTTCTGCCCAACAATGTCCCAAAAAACATCTATTAAAATAAACCCACCTACAGCGCTGAGCCTGCTAATCATCCTCCCACCTAATAAGATGTCTGACAGCCAACTTTTTCAGCAGAATCACTGTCCTTCTGTTGGGCTTTCTATGTAGGAGTTTTACAGGTAGATTAGGAACCAGTTAACTGCATGCAAACATAATCTTCTTCCTCTGTTCACCCCTGAAAGGATAACCATGTCAACCATTCCAAAATCAGCCTTATACACGAATCCATCAACCCTGTTCAAACGAATGGCCGCTGTCACTGATTAAACGAATTTTTGCGTGGGGGGTCGGGGGTGGCTGTGGCTGTCAGGGTGCAAATCTAGGATACACTGCTGAGAAGATGTGGGTGGTGTGGCTGACAGGAGGAGTCAGAGCCAGACTTGTAGGGGTGGGGAAAGCACATGTGGCTGCCAGCTTGATTACATCATTATTCTCTTCTGGGTTCTCCTTCCTTGTTTTTTCCCAAAGAAACAGCTCCTGATTTTACCGATCAATTCTGATGGTTCTTTTCTCTGCTCTAAGCCATTCATTATTGCCTTTATCTTTATCATCACCTTTTCACACAAACTTTAAAGCCCATTTATTTATACTCCACCCTCAGCTCACAAGTAAAGGAACCTAGCCCTGGTCTTGACTCATCTTATCAGAACAGTGCTAGTTTTTGACTTGATTTCTTTCCTTAGTTTATAGATTAATTGGTTTTAGATTTGCACATGGTCCTTAATGGTTTGCGGGCAGATTCTTACTCCATAAACCATTCATTTCTCACAACAGTCTTTGCAGGTCATGAAGGACCCATTCCAAGGTCCTACTGGCAGCAAATGCTACTTCTGAGAGGAGAAGCCAGAACCAAGTCATATTTTTTTCTCCAATCATTATAAACTAACCCTATCCTAATCCACTTGCTCTTCCTGTCTGTCTACACATGAATCCAAAGTGGCAGCCATGAAGTTCTCTGGATTTCCCCACTAAGCCCTGGGGATTTAACAATACGGGTTTGGCAAGAAGAGTCAAGCACACTCTATTCAGACTGAGGACTCAACTCGGCACTAATAAGAGAAGGGGGAGGGAAGGAATGCTGGATCCTAAAGAAAGATAAGCAAGCAACATCCTGTTCTATTGCACGCCCCTGGTCTCCCCCTCCTTAAAACCGTCAATCTCTCTCTCCAGCATCCACACAGGAGTGGCACAGCCATGTAGCCAGGTGCCCAAAGTCCTGAAAATCATCCAGGACTGTTCCATCTCACCCATCTTACTCCCAGCCCTCATGCCTAAATCACGCTCTTGATTCCACCTCCTTAAGGTTTCTTAAATCCATTCTGCCACTGAGGATTATTGTTTTTGGGTTTTTTTTGTGTGTGTGTGTGTGTGTGTGCTTTTTTCTTCAAAAAATTTCTATAGTAGCCTCTGAACTGGCCTCTGTGATTCCAGGATTACATTTCTACAGTGTACCTTCCAAACAGCTCTCAAAGACTTTCTGTGAAAAGTCTTTAATGACTCCCTAAGGTTTTCATGATAGATTCAAAATCCCTTAACTTCTTTCACAAGGTCCTGGTTCCAGCATGGTTCTCTAGACTCATCAATTCCCACTTGACTAAATGAACTCTTCCTTCCAGGTATATCAAAGTGCATATATAATAAGCCATGTTATTTCACTATACCATCCTTTCGTTCATTTTATATATATATACATACATTTATGCATATATATGCATATATTTTTTTTCTCCATGATATGTCCATCCCTTCCTTCTATGCAAGGCTATCACTTACTCATACTTCAAAAGGAAGCTCAAGGGACACCCCCTAGTACCCCCTTTTTTCACTCTAACCACATACTAAACAGGCACCGCTTCCCTAATGAATGTTCGTGGTTGATCCTCCTAAGAATTTTATTGAACACTGTTTTGCCTCTGAAACAGTGTGTACTTATTACACTGTTGGTTTGTTTCTCTGTTTGTAAAAACAAAATTGTTAGCTATTTAAGTTCAAAGGCCATGCCTCAGTCATTCTATCCCCAGTGCCTTGCACAGTGTCTGACAACAATGCTTGTTGAACTGAACTGAAACAAAAGTTACATTGCTTGCTTTTGAGACAGGTCATGATGACCACAGCAATGTGTAGGTATGGAGTGTCCAGGGATCTTTACACCCTCTGATACTGGAATAGTAGCAAAGTTGTCAATCCTCTACCCATACCTCCTTGACCTCACCATGATAACATATTAGTAGCCCTACTTATAACTGTCTGTGGCTTTTCTCTGGTTACAGGAGTCTCCCTCCCCTTCAATGATTACAGAGTCAGGCAAGATGTGCCAGAGAATTAACATCCCCTGTGGCAGCCCTCAATCAATGACCAAAAGAATTGCTGTATAAATTATCTAATTCTCTCACACTCATTATAGAGGATAATTCAGAAGTGTGTGTCCTACACTGATGTCCAGACTTTCCCAGCAAGATTGATTAAGCTCCAATAACCCATGGTGATGACTGGCTCCATAACTTACTCTTTATTGGCTGACTTTTCATCCATGTCTGACTTCCCCACTCTCCAAACTTTGTTTCCAGGGATCAGCTTGCAAATAAATGACTTGCACTAGAATCCTACTCTCAGAATCTGTTTCTGGGGAAATTCAAGAAAGACAATATCCAATATCATGTTTTTAAGTTTAAAAACAGTTATATAACTCTACGAAGTAGGAATTAATATTATCCTTATTATACAGATGAGGAAACTCAGGCACAAAGAGATTAAATTTCTACCAGGTTAGAGTATGTAACTGAAGGGACACTGTATTATAAACAGGACTGCATGTTTTTGTTTTTGTTTTCCCAGCAGCTTACTTCTTCTTCTGGTCTCTTTAGCATCTTTAATGAAAAAGCTTACATACCAGTTGCTTATGGTGTCCCTGATTCAAAAGGCAGCCCTCTGGGGAAGGTTTACAGTCCAGTACCTAAGATAGCCGAGCCTGGCAACTCAGCAGAGTTGCAAACTAAAGCTCTTTCTAAGAGAACATTAAGGCTTAAATCAGAGATCACTCAAGAAAGTCTCAGGAACAGTGCTGCCATTGTGATCACCCAGGATTTGAGGGATTCATTCACAATAATTAGAAAGAAGCCTAATGCAATACGCAAAGCAAAAATATATTTCTATAGATACATATTTTTGGAAACCAGAAGTGGTGGAAAGGTTGTAACAAACAGACATTTATCTACAACATAAAAGATGGAGAGGAAAACACATCAAAATGCTCAACTTTATAAGCAACCAAAGATACAAAATTTTTAAAAATGAGATTTCACTATTCTATCACAATATTAGCAAAGATTAAAATATGATAATGTGCAATGCTGTGGAACTCTAGTAAAATAGCCATTATGGTATAAAATCAATGAGAGTATAAACTGGTGAAATCTATTCAAATACTCATTTGACATTTTATAATGGATGCCTTAATATAGACCCTAAACCTTGATGCAGCAAGTTTTTAAATAGCCCCTTTACCTTTAATCCAGTATTTTCCCCCTTTGGATTTGCCTTGAGGACACAATTCCCACCCACGTATATATATATACATACAACGAAAATATGTTCTGAAGTCATCACAATATTATTTATAATAAGCAATTAAAAAGAAATCACCTAAATGTCCACCGTGACAAGATAAATAAGTTATTCACCCATACGTTAGAATACTTAAATGTTAAAGTTTGAGATTTCAAAAGCTACAAAATGTCATGAAAAAGTAATACACAAAGCTTAAAAAGATTCAGAGTTTATAATTTTATATATGGTACAATCTTACTTTTTAAAAATGTTAATAATTCTAGAAAAAATATAAGAACAACACATCAAGTGATTAATAGATATAACTGCTGCTGATCTTATAGGTAACTTATTTTCTTACTTGCATTTCTCAAATTTCCAAACTTTCTGCAATATACATGCATAATTTTTATATTTATGTGAAGTTATTTTAAACTATGAATTGGCTATGCTTAGGAAGTAAACCTATAGGTGGTTATGCCTATATAACAAGACACAGGGCATTAAATCAAGAATACATAACTACCTGATGAAATAAAATAATTTATGTAGTGCTTTTGTTGCCTAATTCATCCTCCAAATCTGGATAGTCCATGATTTCTCTCCTCTTCCATTTTAATGTTTCAACCATAACATTCACCACTGGAGAGTCTTGTGGTTGACGGGTATGTGCTAATTTAAAGGGTTCATGGACTCATATGAAGACATATGTTTTTGCAGTTTCAATTAGTGTGGCAATTGACAAGCACACAAAGCAGTAAAGCCAAGGCCATACATCTGGTAATGAATTGTTTTCTTGAACTGAGAAAAATGAGGTTCACTGTGAGTGCCAGTTGCTTCTTGTCAACTCCAAGAGTTTCAGCAAAATAACAGTTACAGGCTATAAAACTAGGATCCAAGGCAACCCTGTTGTTACTTGGCTCTGTGTTAATTTCCCACACCAACATCTCTTAACAATTTTGCGTGAAATTTTGTAAATTAATGAACACTGTTTGTTTGTGAAGATCAAACTGACTCAGCAGGACTTTTTCAGAGAAGAAAGAATGGAGATTTTTGAAGGGAAAGCAACAAATAAACCAAATGTATTTTTAATTACCTTTAATTACATTAATAACAACATTCTCAGTAGGACAAAGGAATCAAATTCTACTTACTATGAGATTTTGCATTAGCTTAGGAAAAGGTTTCCTTTCTTCCTTGGTTGGTTTTGTTTTAGGTACCAGTCTGCAGATATTTGCCAATCTCATAATTTATGTTCATGTTTGTTTGCACAGGACTAGATAGTTTTATTTGCTTGTTTCTTGTGGGTCTCTCTGAGACAAGTAATGGGTTACATCATTACCATTGCTTTCTTTGTAATGACTTAGAAAAATCATCCCTTTTCCCTTAGCCTTGACTCACAGTCTGGAAATCAGGACTCTTAGCTCTAGGAAAACACAGCTCATTTGCTTATAGACAAAGCAGAGAGAAGTTAATTGATATTGCCAAAATTCACACAGTTACTACCAGAATCATGGATCTAATCCAGCTCCTGTCAATTTCTCTCTAGAATATTTTCAGAAGGAGACGCCAGGAAAATCCTCCACACAGTAAAGATACAGCTCCTCACCAGTATCATGTGTGGCCATGGGATTTGCCAAATCAAGCAGATTTACACCAAGTTTAAAATTTAGACTTGGTCTCAATATTTATTCAACAAACCTTAATATAGTGCTTATTATGGTCAGATCTAGATCAAGACACATAAGAACTCAGAAAGGCCTTCTAGGAACTTACCTTCTAATGGAGAAAAAGAGATATACATATCAATAGCTCAGCCTCAGGAAAAGGAGAAACAAAGACTACCACAGAGCAGAAGGCATCCAAGTACTACAAGAGTTTCCTGGTGAGACAAATCACCTCCCTGGGTTTGTGAGGATTATGGAGGAGAGAGCTAGCCTGGTGCTTAAACTGACACTTGGAATAGATTATTAATGACTTAGGACAGAACTTCTTGGTTTTGATGGCATTCAGATCTCCCTCCACGCCCTTGGACAAACCCACAAAATCATAAAAGGATGCACAACCTTACAGGTGGGATTTCAGATAAACTATGTAAGTAAGAATTCAGCTAAGCTATGCCAAGTTTGGAAAAATTCTATGTAATTATTCCACACATGGATCCAACTGAGAGACCCCTGTTGGCCAACCTGTATTGAGACATCCCATTCTAAGGTAAGGGGAAAGGTTGGGACCCAGGACTTCTGTACTGAGCCACATTATTCGAAACATAAAATTATATAATTAACAAGTTTTAAGTAAAAACAATGTTATACTAAGAAATCAAAAGCTGGGTGCAGTGGCAGGTGCCCATAGTCCCAGCTAATCAGGAAGCTGAGGCAGGAGGATCACTTAAGGCCAGGAGTTCAAGGCTGCAGTGAGCTATGACGGTACCTGTGAATAGCCACTGCACTCCTGATTGGACAACAAGATGGGACCCCCATCTCCAGGGAAAAGAATGAAATCAAAAACGCTCTCCAAAAAGAAATATTGAGTAAAAGAGGAAATAAAATAATGATTGTGGACTAATTAGAAAACAATGAAAATGCAAACACTGCTATCAAAATATGAGACATACCACAGCTCCACCATGTAGATAAAATAAATATTTAACCTCAAATGCTTTCATAATTAAACAGTTAAATGAAAGTTAAAAAGTAATCATTAAATTTAAGAAGTAGAAAAATAATCACATTCTAACATATACAGAAGGAAGGAAATAACAAAAATAAAGACAGAAAAGGTTGACTTAAAGAAGAAAAAAATAGAAGAAATTACATTGCTCAATAAATGCAGGAGTTGTTTCTTAGGAAAATGTAATTAGCATATTAATATTGTGCATTAATGCATGAATCTGGAGAATTTATTGATAGAAAAATAAAATCAGAGAAGAAAGCAATAAATTCTTCTCTTTCACTTGATGTTCATATATTTGCAAATCTAGGCAAAATAAATATATTTCTAAGAAAATAGATATTATCTAAGTGTAATAAAGAAAAATTTTTAAATGTTATCAAAATCATGGGGCAAGACTATTAAACATTTGCAAACTATTATTTCCTCCTCCCTACCTCCTTCTCATCAAGAAAAGGCTATAGTGGATGGTTATTTTGTGAGTGATTTAAATACATATATAAAATTTTCACTCCAAGTAATTTTACAGTTAAAATGGCCAGTTATCATGGAAAGGGGAACATACCTACAGACAAGCTGAAGGGTTTCGAGCTCTTGTTTTTCCAATAACACATTGTTTAACTTTGGTCACATTCCTCTACTTTTCTGAGTTTCACTTTCTTTGTAAAACAAACATCTTTGCATGTGTGTGTGCATGTGTGCATTTCTGTGGGCATCGGAAGGATGAATTATACTGAGTGTCTGCTAACTCTACTATCAACCATTGGAGCACTGAACTAAGGCTCTAAAATGCTTTAAAAGAATCTCACAAATCATCAGTCTCTCCTGTAATGTTTTACAAATTCTTTGTACTATCCCTGAGGTCATGACTAAATTAATTTCTATCCTCCTATAACCCCAGTCTCATCTACCTCATATCAATACCCTTCTCTACTCTTTAGGTTCAACAACTATAACTTACAATAATAGGTGAATCTTGTTTCAGATAGAAACCTGAGAGTTCAGAGCACAGAAACTCAATGTTCTGCTTGGATTCCAAAGCATCTCTAATCAATAGAGTGTAGAATGTTCAGCGGTAACACCCCATGGAAGGGGCTGAGTAGGTGGTTGAGGGATGTGCCAAGTATTAACTAGCCACAATATAAAAGAATCAACCCCCAGACACTATAAAGGTTTTAGAGACAACCCCTCCCCCGCAAAAAAAAAAATCTATTCACCACACTTGTTTTTCCAAGCTAATAGATTGAAAAAGATTGGGAAAAAAAAAAATGGTAATACCCATTGCTGCCAAGTGTGTGGGGAAACAGGTACTCAAATAACTTGCCAATAGATGCATATTCAGTGCAACTGTTCTGCAGAGCAACTATGGACATGATGTTGCTTGAATTGTTGCAAGATTTTCTCATTATTTCCTAGCAGTGACCTTGCTAGGTCAAAGGATTTTATCCTAGTCATACATATAATAGTAACACATTTGCAAGAACCTAATGTCTAATAATAGGGGAATTCCTAAGTATTTTATGATATATTCATGAAATGAATACTGTCATATATCAAAATAGTGATGTGGGTTAATATTGATTGACATGAAAATATGATTAGTGCACACTTATCTGAAAAAAATAAAGAATACAATTGAAATATATTATCATTAAACTAGCGATTTGTGTCTACACATATGGAAAAAAGCAGTATATAACTGTATACCAAAATATTAACAGTTATTATCTTAGGGTGTTGGGATTATGGTAGATTTTACATAATTTCATTTTTTTAATATTTAAAAAGTAAATATTACTCTCATAATCAGAAAAGTAATAATGATTTTCCTATTTTGATAACAAAAATGAATATTCATGAATAAGATTTAAAAAAAGATTCTGTCACATATATAGAAACTCTACTTAAACTGAAAGTGCCATGGTAATTCCAGGTTTCCCAGGAAAGCTTTAAAAATAGCTCACAAACCACTGTCTTTACTCTGATGTCTTGAAATTATCCACAAATTGCCTTTTAGCATATGGTGCCTTGAGTTCTTATTAACATTTGTGTGTGTGTGTGTGTGTGTGTGTGTGTGTGTGTGTGTGTGTGTAGAGGTCTTCCTGTATAGGTCAGGACTATGTATCATTATTTATATGTACATATTTATATGTCCCTATATGTATCTGAATTCCTGGCCTCTAGCATGGCAGCTTATACATTGTCATACTCAAGTATTTGCATCTTTTTCCTAATGTTGTCCAGGGTAACAGTTCCACGGGTTATGGCCTGTGGGCATATGCCAGCACCCCTAGTCCTAATTTCCCACCAGTCTGGCAAATATCTTAAATACAGGGTAGGTGTATTTACCACCAAGTTGTCCTATGAAGTTTCATGAGCACACAGTCATGTAGAACATAGATGTCAGACTTAAAACTAATGTAACTTGCCTGTCAACATTGAGGGCAGCCAGGAGCTGTAAGCTGGATACTCTTTTATTCTAATGAGAATTTTTGTCCCTTCTCTGGGCTGGTATGGGAACCTGGGAGAGCTTCTCTGCTTCAGTCACACACCAAGAGGATCACTGCTTGGGTGAATGTATCTCTCCAAGGCCCAAGCTGGATGCATCTTTAGCGGCATGCATTGTCCACTCTGTCCATTCTTTACCCAGAGTCCACCAGCCCTTACACATAGCACACCCTGAGCAATGGAGGGACCTCACAACAGACTAGCTCTCTCTGAGGCAATGGAAGCCGACCTAGGTGGGTAGGCAGCACCGCTCTGCTTTCCCCAGTCAGCCTCTGAGCAGTTCGTTTATGACTTCAAGAACTCCTCCAACCTACACCTAAGGAAACCATGAAAGTCTGCTCTAGAAATCTTCAGACATCACCACCCAACTTCTGTCACTCCAACCAGCTTGAAACATCCCACTAAATCCATTTTTTGTCTTCATGGTACTTGTATTCTCCCTGTCTTCCTTGATTCTTCAGATTCTTTGGATGAAATGTATACTTATCTTCTGTCTTCCAGGGTCAACTTCTCCCTGAGACATGCACCTTAGCTAACCACACAACAGCCACTAGGCAAGCAGTACCTTGCCCTCCCAGCCACCCCCCTTCCCTGGGTGCTGTATGCTAGCCTCCATGATGTTTTCGGAGGGAGGTTCTCACCAAGCCTTCTGAAAATCCACAGAACACATGGTCTTTGAGGACTGCATTCAATTTTATGCCGGCTGCATGGCTGCCTTGCCTGCCCTCAATCCACTGCCGTCATGCTGAGGGCCCTCAGTGATTTCACTACAGTGAAAAGAATGCATTTCCTTTTTCAGAAGTCACCATCTCTTCCTCGCAAAGTGGCTCTAGGTGTAGAGTAGAAGGAGAATACAAATGATATCAAGAGAGGGAGAGGGATAATATACTCAGGAAAAGAAACTGAGAAGTAGATATGCAGACTCACACTCAGTTACAGAGAGAAGGATCCTTTAGCCCCAGACCACGGTATCAGACCAACTCTAAAATCCACATATTCATTCCTCCATTTCACCTCTGCCAAACACCATATGGGCACGCCTTTCTTAGTTACTATACATCACTGTGTAAGCAGGGGGTCGCGGTGTGTGCCTATCTATCTCAGTTGACAGCTGAAAATCTATATATCTCACATCCTTCTCAAAATTGTCGTGCATTCCCACAATGCTTAATTTTCAAAATTATTTCCAGCTCCAACCTGGTTTCTCCATCTCTCTTATAAATCACCTCCAGTGGCTGTTCCTTTTCCTCTAGTCCATGAAATTCAGTCCCCTTTCCTTGATATCTCTACAAACATACACCACAACACACATATAAACACAGACCAAACAATGCCTATCCACACAATATAATTGCAGGCATTACTATGCTTCTGGTTGTTGCTATGGGGGGAGGTTGAAGTCTCCAGAGTTTGGCACAGTGAGGAGAAACCCACGTTGTATAACACAGCAAGAAAAATGACTTTAAAAGATCTCTAGCAGTTTTCACTCACTCCCATCTACTTACTGGTATTTTTTTCTAGCCACATTTCCCTGCATTAGCAGAGCAAAACAACTTCTCTAAATATATAATACAGAACAATTCTGTTCTCTGTGGCCCCTACCTCTAAATGTACAACTGATTCTCCTCCCCTTTGCCTTTTCAAAAGATTTTAATACAGTTCAGGTGGAATAAAGTAGTTGAGAATTGGGTTCTGGATACAAGGAGCTTGACTTTCCCCTGGTGTGAAATTTGGGGGAAGCTGCTTAACAATTATGTGTCTCAGTTTGTCTCTCTGTCTGTCTTTCTTCACATAAATACATATATATATACATATATATGTAAAATATGTAAAATATGGTTAATGACAAATATGGATCATGACATTACATGAGACTTAAATGAGATGACACAGAAAAGGTGATCGTCTGGCACCTGACACAGACTAAATCCTCTTAACTGTTTGCCTTAGACAAAGGGTCACACAGGAAATCTCACCCGTCAGTCATGAAGAAGTGTGTAGTATACAGATACATCATTACCAATGATACCAGTTAATAAAACATTTGTCCATGGAAGGCAGAAGTAGCTCTAATAATTTGCAAGTTGTCTATTTTTTAATTTATTTTTATTTATTTTATTTATTTTTATTTATTTTTGAGTCCCTCTGTTGCCAGGGCTAGAGTGCCGTGGCGTCAGCCTAGCTCACGGCAACCTCAAACTCCTGGGCTCAAGCAATCCTTCTGCCTCAGCCTCCCGAGTAGCTGGGATTACAGGCACGTGCCACCATACCTGGCTATTTTTTCCTATACATTTTAAGCTGTCCTGATAATTTCTTACTGTTTTTTAGTAGAAACGGGGTCTCCCTCTTGCTCAGGCTGGTCTCGAACTCCTGACCTAGAGCAATCCTCCCGCCTCGGCCTCCCAGGATGCTGGGATTACAGGTGTGAGCCACCACGCCCAGCCTGTAAATTGTTTTTAAATAGCACAGTTTAACTCCACTTAATGCATCAAATTATTATCTATTGAACATAGATACACATCCAATTGTGCTGTGATGGTCATTGGTGTGCCACCACCAGGATTCTACCTGATCCTGGACCACAGCATGTGCTATCATTCACTTTTTATTTTTTCCTTTAAATCAACTCACTATTTTTCTAAGCCTTGTTCTAAGATAATAACCATGACAATAGGTCTGATGTACTGTTAATCATTGCTTAATGTGCATAAAATAAGTAGCAATAACTAGCATTGTAAATCTGTCTATCCACATTCCAACTATGATAATTACCTGGATTTGGAAGCAGAATCATAAGATTTGAATTACTGTCCCATCCAGGTCTGATGTATTCTTGATGTCTCCTCTTGGATAAATCACTTAAACTCTCTAAGCCCCAGGTGCCTCATTTGGTCCAGCTCAAAGATCTCTTGCAAAGATCAAGGAAGAAAATGTATGTGAAAGTATTTTGTGAACTGTAAAGCAGTGTTCAAGTGTCAATTTTCAGTGGATGGCCAAGAACTCCTTGTTGCTACTGATGACATCTGTAGATTAGTTTCAACACTCAAGATGCTGGCTTTTCAAAGGGATGTGAGCTTCCTTCATCCATAAGCTCCCTGGTTGATATGTCACTCAGGATGCTACAATGGAGCACACCACCAGCCAGTGACACACTGGGATCCCCTAGTGGGGTAGCAGATGGTCCCGATAACACCGCCACCCTCAGGGCCCAAGAATGAGAATAAAATCTACAAATGTCCTTTCTTTCTCTTCTTGATTTTTTTTTTTTTTCAGTTACAAAGCCTTGGTTCTATCCTCCCTGCAGATTAGATTCATGCATCAGTTTTCAAACCTGGTTATATATGAGACTTACATGGGGAAATTCTTTTAAAAAGCCAGTCTGGGACCCAGCCCAGACCAATTTAAGTAGGATCTCTTGGTAGAGGTGAGGATTTATGTATAAGTTTATATTAAAAGCCCCTCAAAAGTAAAGCCTGCTTGGGAACCACTGCTTTAGGTTAACTGTAGCCAGACCATAAGGTTGCAACTATTGAACACAGAGAGAAGTAGGAATGAAATCCAATTATTATGCTTAATTAAGCCAAATTCCATAAATCAGAATAACTACACAAGAACAGGTGCAATGAATGAACACTATGTGGGTGATGGGCACACTTACAACTCTGGCTCAAGTATAGTAAAATTGATGCATGTAACCAAAAATATTTGCATGCCTGTAATATTTTGAAATAAAAAAGAAACAACAACAAGCAAAACAACAGTGACTACCTCTGACAGTCTGCCCGCACTACTATTTCTTATGAGATGATTTTTTTATTTGTTACGCAGAAAGATCTTGTTAAAGTGTTTGTGTTTATTTCTGATGCTCACTCCTAACCTAAAGGAATCAGTCTCTGTTAGCCAGTGAATTTACCTTTCCACAGGCTTCCCAGAGCATCTAAGTCCTCAAAAGTTTAGGATCACTGCTTTCTAAGTGATTGTATTAATTAAAGACCTATACAATCCTTTCGGGGTTCTCCACCCTGGCTGCATAACAAGAAGAAATATAAAATATAGATTCCTGGGTTATACCCCAGGCATCCAGGTGTGGTTCGTGTATTGCTGAATTTGTTTTAAAGCTTCATATATGATTCTGACAGTAGGATTATGAGCCTGTGTTATAATGCACTGAAAAAAAAAAAGCAGCATATTGTTAAAATGTCTTTTCTTTGGCCAGGTGTCATTTCCGAAACAAACTCCCCCATGTCAATTCTTTTCAGAATGAGAAAAAGAAAGTCTCTTTCTTGTCAATTTGCCTTTTGCACACAGAAGGGAACACAAATTTAGAAAGAATTTAAAGCAGTGGGCACTCCGAATGTTCATTATTCAGTGCCGGAACCAAAGGCTCCCCAGGCATTATTAAACAAATTGATGAACACTGTGGCTGGATTTAGAGGGACGAAAACTGCTGCTGGAACTGCAATACACTGATGCTTCATCTAAATGTCTTGGGTCTTTACCCAGGAACTGACTTCATGGATTTTCATGTGGAGGCGATAGCATTTACATCTCAAAAGCCCACTCTCCAGCCTTCTCAGTGATGCTGGCTATTGGGGAGTCTCAAAATGAGCACAAGATGAAATGCAACTTAATTCTATCTATTAAGGAGGGAGGGGTTTCACAGCTCACTCTGCTGGGCGCTGAGCATGGTAAGGCAGCTATTATGGCAGGAACAAATACAAACCCAAGCCAATTACTGCTTCAACGGCCTGATTTGCTTTTCAGCAGGACTTTGAGGCATGCAAGACGGAGTGCTGGCTCTTGTCTCAGTTCATGACTTAACACAGAAGGATCATTTTTCCTGTAAATGTTGAGAGCAGGGTGAAGTCCCAAGTCCAGACCACTCTATTATCACCCAGCAGGTGGCTACTGGAACTGGACATTTGAGGGACAGAAGCCTAAGAAAAGTCCCTGAGTCACCACATTTTTTTGGGTAGCACAAGGGAAAAACAAGAGCTACCTGCCATTTACAGAGAAAAGAAAATGCAAGTTGAGTCCCTGCTCAGCTTGCAAATCGTCCCCAAACCAAACCAAGCAACACACACATCCAGTCAGTGGGAAGATGGCTGAGAAGTTCCTGTCTCTCACAAGTCTGTGATTGGCTTCAAAACACTGTCATCAATCATCCTAATAAGCACTTAAAAAGTAAATCAAAGGCTATTAAAGCACTTTTGACATTGAGCTTGCTTCCTCAAGCAAACCATAAATGCCCAGAATTTACAGCGTTTGCTGAAGGGAGGGAGGAGCATGCTGGGTTTTAAAAAACAAATTTATTAGCTTGTTTCTTATGTCGTTTTTTTTTTCCTCTTTCTCCCCTTGGGACAGTGATAAACTAAAACTGTGGGATGCCGTAACGGATTGCTAAATTTGTAGTTAAGGTTCATATCATTATCCAAGCTATTCTGTATTTCAGTGGGGTGATTTATAAGTATGTGCCAGCAAAAAGCCATGAAACACTGTAACACTGTCTTCCTTAACTGAAGGGGCCTAGGGCTATTTGATCAGCATCTATACTCAATGTGCCAGGCAGTGAAATAATACTGTTATGTCACTCTCTTTACGTTCCAAATTCTGGATGCTAGAGCCAAGTAGAACAGTGAAATGAACTGGGAGAGATGGCAGCCAGGCTCTGTCCTTAATGTACAGGGTGACTTTGGATAGGTCATTTGTCCTCTCTGGACTTCAGTTTCAACTGAAAAAGGCACGGATTGATCTAGATAACTTTAAAGGTACCTTTCCAAACCACAATTGTATCATCCAATTAGCTCATTAGTCAGCACAGCATTAATCAGCTACTTCGGGGCTTAAATGAATGACGAATGTGAGATTCCAATTCTCTTCTCTCCAAGTTATGGCGGGTGGAAGTGTTGCCCGTGTCATGCTGGCAAATCTGATCTCTAACCATTCACTTTCTTTCTCCCTTCGGCACACGTTCAACATGGATCTTGCATTTATACTCTCTTTGGCTCCTTGCTTAGCTTCAGATGAGTGGTCTTGCCAGCTGGCAGGGGTAGGCTATACCCATTTTCAAGCACGTAGATTAACAGAGGTGAGACTGTGATTGGGGCAACATAGCAGCCGCTGCACAGGGACAAGTGTCAGCTTTTGATCAGGCAGGAATGTAGGTTGCTTAACTTCAGCTCAGACGTCTCTCAGTTCCAGGCCTGCATTTGATAACTACTCTTGGATGTATCAAACCGAGCTCAAAATCAACTTTTCTAAAACTGAACTTGTGATCTTTTTCTCCAAAATGGGTCCTGTTCCAGAGTTTCCTGTCTCAGTGAATGGTGGCATGATCCATCCTCTTAGGCACCCCAGGTACCTGGACTTCATCTTTGAAACCCCCATCCCATTAACTGGTTTATGCCCAAGCTCTATCTTTCACCCTCTGAGGATTTCTTGAATATGAACAAACCAATGCATTCCCACCTATACCACCTTAACTTAGGCAGTATTCCTCTCCTTTTTCTGTAACAGTTTGCTACATGATTTGACAACACTTCCTTGCATGTCTCTCAAAATGCATATTCACCTTTTCTTTCCCCTCCCTCCTAATCCTTCAGACCTATGTGGTTTCATCTCACACCCTAGTCTCCTGACCCTTCTCCATGCTAGTCAGTCACACGGGAGTCATTTCAATTCCTCTTTCTTGCCATGCTTCTACAGGGTGATACTTCCGCCTGAAAGGCATTACACCCTCTCCTTCTATCCCACTTCACTCAATTTCTGCACACCTCTTGGTCATCACTTCCCTATCACTCCTGCCTAGGTAGAATTCTTCAATCACAGGCTTTCATAAAGATGCAAATCTGTCCATTCCAGCACTTAACTCCATAAATACTTTATTTTTTATTTTGGTGGACTCGCTCCCACAAAAATCTGAGGTTTCTGAGAGCTGAAACCATGTCTGATGTTGTCCTCTAATGTGTTTCCAAGGTCTCGTACATCAAAAGCACTCAAACGTATTTACTGAGTGAATGAAGTGGACATTTGGTTGATGGCAGTAAGTTTTATTTTCTTCCATCGTACCACCACTCGTTCCATGCTCGATTCTTGTTTCTAATTGTACGATTTTTTTCCCCCTGCCAGAGCTCTCTTCCACATAAGCTTGCCTGTATCAATCCCTTTACCAAGAAGAGTATTTACTTTCCAAATTCTCATTTTATTTTCTGTCACTTGTCACCTGCTCAGTGCTTTCTCAACTTAAACATCATGATCTCAAAGAGGTTTCCCTGGACCATTCGATCTAATGAAAGCCCTTCTGTTATTCCCTGTTAGGGAAACTCTGAATTTCCTTTGCAAGTACAATTATCCCAATATATATTGAATTGTGTGTGTGTTTTCTTTTTTAACATGTGTCTCCCTTGACAAACTCTAAGCTCCTTGAGGAAGGCACTACGTCTATTTTGCCATAATTATAATTAACACTGAAACCTTTCAGAGTGCCTGGCACATAGCAGATGCTCAGTAAGTGCTACTGGCAGAAGAATTATTTCAACAAATAGGTGTGTGGTTCTGGTCTCCTCCACGTCAGGGCTTTATATATCTTGAGGGCAGAGATCATATTTCTTGCTTGTTTTGTATCCTCCATAGTGCTAACCCCACAGTTAGATTAGCCTGGATTTCTTAACCCTGGAGGCCAGATGATTCTTTCCCATGCAGGATTGCCCTGTGTACTACAGCATGTTTGGCAGCATCCCTGACCTCCACCCACTAGATGCCTGTAGCGTTCCCTGCCCCAAGTCATGACAACCAAAAATGTCTCCAGACATTGCAAAGTAGCCTCTGTGGGCAAAATTTGCCCCCAAGATCCTGCTGAGAAACACAGGGTTAAATGCTTAATTCAATGTTGATCAATGGACTGCAAACTGGCTTGGCAATCTCTAGTTTCTGAAGAATCCCTCAAACTCTTGGAGGAATTGTTCCACCATGGCCAAGGTACAGAACCAACATCTAAAAATACCTGACAGCTCCTATGAGTGGTGCTCACTTCAAGTGCTAGGAACTGAATCCAGGTTGGCCAGGAGCCTATACTAGCTTCTTCCTTAGTAATTGTTTTCTCAATAGCTGCAGCTCATTTTGAATATCCTTGGAATACTAGGTGAATTTATATCTTGTTTACTATTCCCTGAACTCACTAATCAAGTTTTCATCACTGTAACTTATTTTTTTAAATTCCTGTCCGCTACATCCTCCTGAGGGGTGAGAATCTGCACCTGTCTTATTGCACTGTCTTCTGCCAGACAGAAGAGAACTTGAGCAAAGCAGCTTCTTAATAGCGAGTATCTCGGTTGAACTTTGCCATTTGCTATGCATTCTCACACACATTCTCTCAACAAACAGTGCGTGTCTGCACGCACAGGGTGTAGGCAAGGGAGAGACAGGAAGACAGAGGAGAGAGAGGTGTGTATTCAGTTGTCTAAGGAGCGAGAAACAAGCAATTATCTCTTCACCAGAAGTTTCAACATCTGGGCTCAGATGAACAGCAGAAGAGGCAAGGCTGAAAAACTTTTATACTTAATTTCAGTGGTAAATGTAAAGAACTAGCAGGAGCTTTCATAATGACTGCCTTATAAATGTATAATAAATGAAAATTGTACTATGGTGTAGATTTTAATGTCTTCTACAATACTGACCAATTAAACACCTCTTTATAAAGAAGTGATGGTATGATAACTATGCCCTTTTCACTAAAGAAAGGTAAAATATTTGGTAAACCTCACATAGTAAGCATTGAGGTGAGGTACTTAAACCTGAGTCTCGTGATTTAAATCCTATGTTTCTTCCCCCCACTTAATCTCACTGACTCTTAAGGCTCTTAAATAGAACACACCTAATACTACTGACTATCCATCTCCTATTCTGCCAGTTGTAGTCATTTTTCCCTCCTTTATTCTTTTTTTTTTTTCAGACAGAGTCTCACTGTGCTGTCCCAGCTAGAGTATCATGGCGTCATCCTAGCTCACAGCAACCTTGAACTCCTGGGCTCAAGCGATCCTCCTGCCTTAGCCTCCCGAGTAGCTGGGACTACAGGCATGTGCCACCATGCCCAGCTAATTTTTTCTATATATTTTTAGTTGTCCAATTAATTTCTTTCTATTTTTTTAGTAGAGACGGGGTCTCGCTCTTGCTCAGGCCGGTTTCGAACTCCTGAACTCAAACAATCCGCCCGCCTCGGCCTCCCAGAGAGCTAGGATTACAGGCGTGAGCCACCGCACCCAGCCCTTCCCTTACTCATGAGTGTGGTCTGTCTGGGAACAGAGTGTCTGCTGGAATCTGTGTCCACAAAGCATAAGAATTCCTGGGTAGACAGGCTTTGCTTCACAAGCTGATATATCAGTTTAAGTGCCTTGGCTGGATTCTGACAGATGTGTGTATAACTCACAATACCATAGGTCACGAAGTGAAAAAAAACAGTAAATTTCCTGAGCTACTTGGCTCAGAGGATGCCTAATGGTGTTACATATTAAATGCCAAGAATCTTCTCAAAAGCAGGATATGTTTTTAGTTCTTGCTTCTAACAAAACACAAAACAAAACCCACAAAACCCCCCTCCCTACACACACACTCACACGCACACACACACACAAACCATTTCTTCTATGGGTCGGAAACAGCAGAATATCGGTAGGGTAACCATATATGTCCTAGTTTGCTAAGGAAAATCCTAATTTATGCATGCTGTCTAAATATAATTATTCATAGTGCCTGCTCTCAAAAGGGTTTCAGTTTGAAAGATAACTTATATAGTCATGCTAAACATGGCTCAAGTTTCACGGTGTATCTGATTGGTTTACTGTATTATCAGGTTTCAGGTTTAATCGCATTTAAAATGGTTATAGGTTTCCTCCCCATAGGTTTTTCAGATATCAGAAAGGTTTTAGGGAGTAGGTGGCAAATTGCTCCCTCCTCTTCCAAAGCCACATTATCACTTTCCCGAAAAGGAGCTTTATGCTCCCACCACTGTTACCCCATCACCACTTCATGCCAGAGAACAAATGACCCCTGAGAAGAGAAAAGCAGACACTGAGCCAGAGCTGCACCCACACTGTGTTAAACAAGCACGACTAGTGACTTCACACACGGCCTTTGTTTCTGTCTTCCTTTACATTTTATTCTTTGGGAGCAATCTTCTCTTGCTCCTGAGTATAATCTCCGGCAGGTCCATGGGCTTTCTGCTTATTCTTATGTAATAGATAGTCCCAGAGTGACTTTAAATCACACGCGCTGTCTTAACTCAGTAAATGAAATGTCCAGTTGAAGACAGTAATCACAAACCTGTATTTGACTATATTAAATCCACCCCTTTTCCCTCCCACTTCCCCACCTCTGTGCCCACCCTGTCCCTGAATGCCCCCACCCCTTTCAGGCTGACACCTGCAGAGTAGAAAGGACGTGTGGTCATCTGCTCTCAAAGCAGTTTAAAGGGGCTTCCTGACTCTATTTGCTACCTTGCTCCAAGAAGGCAGGAGAGAAAAGAGGGTAAGAAGCGAGAGCTATTTTTATGTGGCTAGGAAGTTTCCAGCATTCCAGCCTGGCAGATGGTCAAATGACTCTTTGGTGGGCTCTTTAGAGTCCATTGCTGGGCCTCCTGTCTTCTCATGACCTGGAGGGATGCATCTCCAGTCCAACTAATAACTGGAGACCTCCCTCCCCAGCCGCTTGTCACCTGGCAGCACAACTCTAGCCCGTTCCACTGTGAGGTCTCTGAACAAGTCTTCTAAGTGGACTCCAGCAACACTCGCCCTTGCATGCTCCTGGAAAAACACTGTCTTTTCCCAGCTCCAAGGCACCAAAGCACGGACACCCTCCCTGGCTCACCCTCTAGCAGGTGGTCAGCTCTTGCCTCTCACTCCAGATTCAGGCAGGATTCAGACCTCAATCTATAAACCACTTTAATTGTCTCAGTTACAAGTCAGGTTCCGGTTTTTATATCCCAAAATCTGGGGAGCTACAAGTAAAGCTCACTTGAAGTCCATCCCCTCGCTTTGCTTAAAGTGAGAGGAGACTTCTCCCACCTCCATGTGGTGGGGACAGGAAATAGTCCAGCACTTGACAACTCCTTCTCAAGAAATGCTCTTCACCTAGCTCCTTATATGCAAGTCCTACAGAATGTCTCCACCTCCCTGGTCCTTACGAGGCTTGAGTGATGCAATCAGAACCAACTACCTAAAATAGGGAAAATGGGGTTCAGAGTACAACTTTCTCGGGAGATATCAGGCTTACAATATTCTTTCACTTTCCCCCTCTTAATCAATTTGTATATCCTTTATCTGACTCCTCCATAGGATTGAAGAATGCAAATGTCCTATAACAGGTTCTGAGATTCATTTTCCTTATAAATTGGTATAAGGGAGGAATGGGTTGGAGAGGAAGGAGAACATCCACTTTATACTTATCTTGGAATTATGACATCTATTTCATTAGTACCCCAGTAGAGACTGTAAGAGCTCAGCAGAAACTACAAGAAACTATAAACCTCCTGTGAGTATTAATGCTAAGGGTCTGCTGCACCAAAAGGCAAAACCACGTAAGGAAGCCAACATCCCTCCTCTGCACATTACAAATTCAATCTAAACAATGCTTATTTCTTTCCTGTGTTGCCTGAGTTTCCAGAAAAGCTTTCTCTAGGGTCTGACCCCATACAATCCAAGCATCTTACTCCCACAAGGGAAATCTACAAAATTGCTTTCCAGTCTGCCATATCTTATACTGAGTTGAGAAATCCCCTCTGATCTGCTGAACTTTTGAAGTCCCAGAAGTAGAAAAACAGCAAGAAATATATAAAAAAGGTCAAGAATCTGAAAATGCCATTTGTAAATGGACAGTCTTATTGGGTAGATCTCCTCAGGTGGTGAACAAAGCTTACAGTAGGGCTTAAGAAAGAATGAAGGGGATAAGTTTCTTTCAGCACTTTAATTTTCAGCCAAGGACAAAGTTATGATTTTGGGGGAGGGAGCGTGTTCCATGTACCACGCACTAAACATACAACCACTACTGAACACTACTGTAGAACCTCAACAGGGTAGGAAATTATGGGGTTGCCTTGCTAGGGATGGGGAATAGACTAGTTAACTTCAGCTCAATGTGAAGGAAGACCCATTGTATGAACCAAAGTTTGTTTATCCATTCACTTACTAAAAGGCATCTTGGTTGTACTCAAGTTTTGATAATTATGAATAAAGCTGCTATAAACATTCATGTGCAGATATTTTTATGAACATAAGTTTTCAGTTCAGTTGGGTAAACACCAGGCAGTATAATTGCTGAATCTTATGTTAAGATTATGCTTAGTTTTGTAAGTGTCAAACTGTTTTCCAAGGGGCTATCACTCTGCATTCCCACCATTAATGAATGAGAGTTGCTGTTGCTCCATGTACCCTTGTCGACATTTGATGTTGTCAGTATTTCTGATTTTGGCCATTCTGTGTTAGTGACGTATCACTGTTATTTTAATTTTTAATTCCCTTATATGATGTTGAACACTTTTTCATATGTTTATTTGTCATCTATATATCTTCTTTGGTGAGTTATCTGTTCAGATCTTTTGCCTGTTTTTTTTTTTTTCTTAAAGAAAGTTGCTGGTTTTCTGATTTATCAGCTCTAGGAATACTTGTATATTTTTGAATAATAGTACTCTATCAAACATGCCTTTTGCAAATATTTTGTCCCAATCTGTGGCTTGTATTCTCATTCTCTTGACAAAGCCTTTTTAAATGATCATCTTCTTTTTAATTAAAAAGAATTTGCTCTAGTGAGAAATGCACATGATGGAGATGTATGAGAAATTGCTCAATGATTGAAGGGAACGTTTTATCCTATTGTATATGATAAAAATACCCAATATGATAAAAATAAAACAAAGCAAAACAAAATCAAAATAAATAAAAAAATTTGACATCTGTTCCTATTATGAACATCCCACAAATTATCTCTTTATCTCTCTATCTAATTTGTATTAGGCAAGAGCTATTCCAAAAGGCATGAAGGCAAAAGAGGAAAATGAAAACAAAGGGAAGTATAAGAAGAATGGATGGGTGGAAAGAGTCGAAATGGTTGCCCACCGTCCTCTCTTTCTATTTTTGCAAGATTTTGGTGTTGGTGCTAGATAACCCCTGAGAAACAGATGAACAGGAATCCTAAAGTCTTATTTTTTTTGAACTTTTACATTTAACTGAATGGATTTGTTTTGTTTTCGTATTTTAAGGTAACATGATTATAGTGTGAATTAATGTTTTTTTTTAATAAGGTCAGACAAGCAAAATGAATACCTGTGTAAATTTGTATCTAGGGTTTTATATATTTTTGTTCTACTTTCAGCAAACTTCAGATGCCCTGATGTATGCAAAATGACGATTCTGTTGCTTACTCACAAGATACATTTATACTAAAGAAGCACATATTTTCTAAAATATACCTACTTTCAAATTGTTTAACTTTTGCATGTTATATTATGTATCACACCTTATGTATTAATACAAAAAAAACAGTCATTTTGTAATCATTCAGTCATTGCAAATTAAAATATCAAAACTATTGCAGTATCACTAATCTGTAGCAAGGGAAGAGTCACAATCCTTGGTAAGTGACTATTTTCTATAATTTTTGGTACAGCACAAAGGTGCTTCCCTTATCCTGTCTTTCTGTGCCACAGGCCAGATCAGCCTCAGATTTCTCCCAGCTCCGTTGTGGGCTATGGCTCAGGTTTCCCTCTCTGCATAAATAGTGCTCCACAAGGCACAGCATTACTCTATGCTTTCGGACTCCTGGATGGGACCCACACTTACCTGGCTGTGTCCCTGAAACAGAAACTTAACACCCAAATTACACTGTCTCCCTGCTTAGCATGAGATTGGCTTGAATACAGAGGCTAATAAGCAGTCCCTCTTGATGGTCTCAGCTTGCTCACTGACATGCAACCCCTTCAGACCCAGGACAAAGCCAGAGTCTCTTCCACCCCAATAGCAATTTCCTCCCTCCCTATTCCCTTCATTTAACAATTGCTTGAGACAAGGGAGAATGTTTCAGCTCAGACAATTAGCTTTTACTTTTATAGCTGGATAACCTAAAATTTGTTCATGCAGCATTTTACATACAATTGCTTCAAGTCTATCACTGTGTTTTTATGATGAAATGATACCTTCCCAGCAAAACAGCACAATCGAAAACAATGGCCCTATATGCTTTGGAGGTAACACTAGAGCCCAAGGGAAGGTGCATTCCATGGAGAAGTAAAGCCAATGATTTCATTAAGATTGTCTTGATGATGGAAAGGAGTTGTGATTACAGGTTTATTAAGCTCTAAAATAGCTGAATTCCTGGAAAATTGTGCATAAGCAATACATTATTAAGAAAAATATATAATATTTTATATAAATACATTACCAGAGATCTGCTATTTAAACAATTCTAAAATAACACACTTTGAAAGTAAAAAAGTAACTTAAAGAAGATAATAATTTCCTAGTTGCTAAATCACAAGGCTCATATTAGGTATTATCCATCTATGTAGAACGCAGTAGACTGACCTACAGCAAATGCATTCAGTCCCACTAAAGTACAGAGTTGTGTGTATCCTAAGAGCTACATTCATCACAGCATTCTTCATAGTAATGAACAAACACAAACAAACTAAGTGATAAGCAGGGGATTAATATTTTTAAGATAAAAATAAAGTAAATCCATACAATGAGCTATTTTCCAGTCATTAAGAATGTGTGATTTAAAAATAATCTGTGTGCCCTGAGTAAAAAGACTCTAGAGTCAAAGAGGACTGAATTTTTTTTTTTTTTTTTTTGGAGAACTGAGTTTTAATACTAGCTTGCTTCCATACCAGCCGTTTAATATTGAACTCATCACTTTACCTTCCTAAGCTTCAATTGTCCCATTCAAAAAGTGGGGATTAAAAAAAAGTAACTATCTAAGTGTGTTGTTCTGAGAATTAAATAAGATGAGCTGTATAAAGTTCTTAGCCAATGATAAAGTTACCTTTTATTAAGCATTTAGTATTATTAGATCAAACCACATGAAACTATCATTTTTATAGTTCAAAAATGGTCAACATTTGAAAATCTCATATGGTTAAAACTAATACAAAATATTAAGAAAGAAGACAGAATACAAACTAGAGCATAAAACCTCACCCAGAGGTATAAATAAACACCGGTATAATAGTGGTTAACTCTGAAGTAAGGAGATTATTAATGGATTTTAGTAGTATTAAGATGATATTAGATCAAGGGTCTCAAGCCAAAGCCATTCTTCCTCCAAAATGTCTGCCTAGGTTGTCACCTTAGTTTATCCATTCAGTTTCTAGGACTGTAATATAGAAAGAAAAAATAAATATATGACTCAAGGGTGTAGCCAGGGTTCTTTTAGGTGAGGTACTTTATGGGACAGATACTGTAGAGGTAGGAGAGTGCATGGATCCTGTTCCAGCCAGGCCCTGGGACTCTTATGCAACAGCCCACAGAAGCAAAGTCACATCTGAGCATCTCACACAGACTCTGGGCAGAGGTATCCCATTTACCTCGGAGGAGCCAAAGAGGAGTAGGGGCGAAAAAAAAGGCTGTCTCACAAAGGGGAGGGAAATTAACTTCCACCCACCTACGCACAGTGCCTACTTTTTCTTGCTTTTGCCTTTTTTTCTTAGCAAATAAACTTTCCCTATATTTCTAATTTTTACGGTGAATATATATGCTATTTTATAGAAAAACGAACAAATTCTTTTTTTAATTGCAGTAACATCCAATTAAAGCATACTATTAAAGTATAATGATGACGAGACATGTTAAATCATCCATAAGAAATGCACAGGCTCTCATAGGTGTGAAATCAATGGTTCCTTCTGTGTCACTCTGTCTTCATGAATATGCTTCAGTAGTGAAAACCTGTTTCATGTTCAAGGGTGGCTTAGCCTTAGAGGAGAGACTTAGAAGGAGATTATACTCTAAGATCAGAAGAAAATGAATTTTCTAGAACAAATGATTTCAAAAATTCTTAGGAACTGTACATTGCTCATCCCCTTTCCATCTCCTTTCCACTATACATTGCATGTAGATCTCCCTGTAGCAGTTAATAGAAAAATTCAAATCATAAAAAAAGAAAGAAAAAAAGACCTAGCACATTAGAATAGAAAAAGTGAATTGTCCCATTAGAGAAAACTGAGATCTATAAAGACGTGGCTTATGTTTGCTTTCCCTCCCTATTAAAGTGGCCTTTTTATAAAAAGAAAAGACATTGTCTCTTTTCTTCCTCTTTCTCTAATAATAAAGCCACAGATTAGAGTCCTCATCAGCTTCTGGAAAAGCAGATCACACCCCCCACCCCCCAAAAAAAGGCTACATTGCAGACTTTCTGGTTCATTTTCTCTTCATTGTTTTAGTATCCTGAGTGTATGGAAAAACCGAACTTTGTCACTTAAGCTGCTGCTCTTGGCTGAATTTTGGAGCAGTCAGCAAAGTTCCTATAACAAACAAATGACCACACACAATTAGGAGGGCATAGGCACAGATACACACACAGACACACACACACACGTGCACAGCATAAATCAGAGCATTCAGTTGTTGAGATGTCAGCTAGAAAGATGAAAATAAATGGCGTATGGTCATTAAAATTCCCGAACTAATAATTTTGATTATGGTGTGAAATGAGTGATTGCCAAGGGAGAAGGGGCAGGAGGACCCCTTCTGCTAATACAATTAATTAATTAAAGGGTTAAGACTGACTGGTTAGGAATTCACTAGAAAAGGTCACTCCTAACAGAGTCATTATGCTTAGAGTAAACAGTCATCAGCTTACTGTGCAAAAATAAGTGGCAGGGCTGCTGTATACGGAATGCAAATTATTTGCAGAACCCTCTGCTATCCTTGCCTCATTTTGCTACTGGGGATATGTGGAAACTGGCATATGCACGTTTATGTGTGCATGTATACATTTGTGCATCTCGTTATAAATTATTATCTTCACATTGAAGAAAACAGCCTGCTCATGGGCACTGCACCAATATAAGAGAGCTCTATATTTCACATGCTCAGATGAGGTGCATCTTGTTTTATCTTGCTGCGTTTTGTTTTTTTCCTAGTAGAATTTGAGAAGACATGATATGGTTCTTAGGTGTCAAGACTTTTTACATTTTTTAATCATACGGTTAGTCAGGTAAAGCTCCTAAGAGAAATTTCTATGAAAAGTTCAGGAAGACTAGTGTCCTAAGGCTTCCTCACCTAACTCCTGAAATTTCATTTGCTCAAAAGCCTTCTCAGTTAAGAACAAGATGTGGGGGAATCTGCCTTTCAAAGACAAGATAATTTCGGAAGATCTCAAAGGAACTTTGCAATCTGAATTTCCTAAGGTATAACTGTAGTGAAACTGCCTATAAGATGTATTATTGCAGACACTGTGCTCTTACGATCTCCACAAACTGCGTGATTCTGGAAAAGCCACGTGCTCTGGAGTGGAATCTTGAGAAATAGATACTGTCTGTATAATTTATTTCCTAATTTTGAGAAGGCCCACGGATATCTTTGCCCTACTCATACTCTCCTAGTAAAGTGTCAGACACCAATATTATTTAGGAGCTGGTTTCACTTTGATCCTATCTAGAGAACTCCAGAAATATTCTTTTGTATCTTTATTCATTCATTTAATTAATATTAACAAGTCTATTTAATGTGCCAGGCACTCCAGTCCTGGTCCTTCTATCAAGGGGTTTACAGTAGAGGTAAAACTGAAAAATGATGAAATAAAGTCAACATGATAGAGCTATAAGCAGTTGCAAAAGCAGGGTGTCAGAACTCACGGAGGATAACATAGAAGGAAACAGGGAAAATACTTGTTAATAAAGGCAGAAAATTCTGTTTCACCATGCTGGACTCCAGTGTTAAGTTCTTGCTCTGAAAGTTGGCAATCTTCCCAAGTGCACAAATACAGATGTTTGCTCGTTTCTAACACCTGAACTGGAGAGCCACCAGCTCAGATGCATCATCACGGGACAGCCTCCTGCAGTGTTCATGGATGGTGCCTTATGAATAATGGAAACTTTCAAGAATGATTTTGGTTTAAGAACGGGGATAAGTCCTTCTTCTGGGGCTGTGCGTGTCAGCACTCTGCCCCGGTAAATTATCTGCAGACAGTGTAGTGTATCAAAATGAGCATAGTGCTTGCTGTTCATTTTTTCCTGCCTGCCATGCTGTTTATTAACTACCATCCATTATTTTAAAAACATTTCTGGAATCAAAGGTAAGAGCAAAAAGAGAAACAAAAGGGTGATAGGAGATAAATGCACTGCAAATCCTGGTCACATATTTCCAGTAAGATAGGTAAAATATCTGGTGGGTGGGAAAAAAAAAAAAGCAAATTCTCCCATAACAGTAGGAATATTCACAGGCTTACATGCTCCAAGGAGGATCTGGAAAGCACAGGGCTTGGAGACACTGACAGGTACATGCTGGGCATATTCTCAGGGGGAAATTATGTATCAAGCAGATCAGGAGTCCATTTGATCCCCCCATTTATGGAGCAGTGATGTTACGTGAATTTTCACCCATCTCCATTTTTATTGGTAAGACCATACTATGCTATTATATATTCCACAAATGTATTATTATTTTTAGAATTGCAAATATCCAAGGATATCCTGAAGTTTTTTTAAAAAACAGCATAGAAATCACTGTCTTGAGTAAAAATAACTTTGCATTTGGCTGTTGATAGCTCCATGATACCATTCATTTGGCATCAAGGTCCCCTTCCTTGTAGCACCTCACAGCACTGCTGTCACCCTGGGTTATTACTGGAATCTTGAGTTGCTATTTAACTTTGTCACTGGTGACAAAGCAAAGGTATACATTGTTGCCTTAGAGTGATGGTGATCTTTCTCCCCAGTCCCCACCGCACGTGTGTATGCCTGTCTACGGTACAGCTTATGTTTGCTTCTTGGACAGAATGACATCTTAGTGAGACTCAGGAAAATGAAAATGTTAACATCCAAGAAAAAGAAAGCAATACAATTCCAAGGAATCCAGACAAGATTTTGCTCTAAGGACACCCTGGAAAAATACACAAAATGAGCTTGTCTGCTCTGCCCTCTTTAGAATTTGAGCTCAGTTCAAGGTGAGAACTCCCTTCTCAGCAATGACAAATTTTAGCTGGTTTGTGCCAAAACAGTTGCAAACCAAACAAGTAGAGATTAGAGTCCAATCCAAACCACCTTCTAGGCATTGCCTCCTCATTTCATAATGTTATAGAATGATCACCAACAGTGAATCTGGAACCAATCTGAGACCTGGGCCTCTGTAGCGTATCAGTGATCTTTGTCAACATCAATTCTCCCCATCCTAATTTACATGTTTCTTTCACACTACAAAGAGATTTAAGTTTATGATTTACATGGACAGCACGACTGTGTTTTAGAACTGGATGCAAAAGAGATCACACTCTTACTGTGGATAATAAATTTGCATTCTTGTAAATGCAGAATATTCTAACCGTGACAAAAGGCAAGATGGGAGAATAGGTTCACTGAAACTCGGATGCCCAGAAGTAGGTAATCAGCAACATTAGTGTTAGTCATTCGAGCAAACTCCAAGAAAACAATGAGCCAAGAGTTCATTGATTTTGTGTCTTTCACATATTAGAATCACCTGGGTAGCTTTTAAACTACCTATGTCCTGGGTTCAGTCCCAGAGATTCTGATTCAATTAGTCTTGGGTGGAGCCACACATATAACAGTGTAAAGTGCTCCCTGTGAGATTTCAATGTACCAAGGATTGAGAGCCACTGAGTGTGGGATGTATAATACTTAGCATGTTGCCAGACATATGATCAATAGAACGGAAGCTAAAATAAATTCAGTGATTTATTGATTCATTAAAAAGATAGTTTAGTACTCACTATGTGATAGGCACTGTTCTTTGCTCTGGGGCTACAAAACAAAGAAGTTGGAAACTGAACACTTACTCTCAATGAGTCCAGTATCCAGTGGACTACAGTGATTCTTGAATAGACTACTTCTGTTGCCCCCCGTAGGGTAAAGGAAAGCATAAAGGTCACATTTTCCCTGCTCCATCTCCCAGGTAGGGATAACTAACATCCACAGAGCACTTTACAAGTTGTAGAGCATGTGAAACACTATCAACTTACCAGATATTAACAGTGACTTTAACTAAGACCAGAATTTTTGGAATATTCATTTTACAATGAGGAAATAGGCTTTTCAGTAAACCATAGTTAGCTGTTTTCCCTCTTTGCCCTTACCATCAGGAAACTCTAGCTTTGGTTATATGTCTACCTCTTGTAAAGTGCCTGGAAAGTTCTTAAAATATTTTATTTACTCTTCACTATAGCCTGATTGATGGAATTGTTATTATCCCCAATATATGGTATAGAAATCAAGGTTCAAAGGGATAAGATAACTTGGCAAAGGTAATGCTCTACTCTCTACCATTTTCACTTTGCATATGGGTTCTCCAATTTTGTGGCTATGAAATATCAGCCTTCCTACCTGTAAAACCATAATGAGTTTACTTGTCTCTACCTTAAACCAGCCACTCATGAGTTATGATGGACACTTTTAAGGGAAAAAAATCCTAAAGAAATAGAGGTACCAATGTTTTATCATTAACATTTCAAAATAATTAGGACATTTGTGTAAACAAGGCAAATATTTGGGGCAACAATTATTAGAAATATGGAATGTTAGAGCTAGGTTGAAAATCAGAGTCCATCTAGTACAAATTTTTCTTCTTATAAATGTGGAGCACAAGATTCTATGAAATATAACCATTTGCCCAAGATCACATAATTAGTGCAGTGCTAAGATTAGAACACAGGACATGTTCATATCTACTCTTAACATACATAGGGCATACTATTTACTTTTCACAGGACTCATCAAAGTAGTAATCTCTCCAGTAGATTTACCATTTTGATTCTATTTGAAAAAGTTTGAGTAAAATTCAAGTAGGTGAAGCTATTTCAATTTTTATTTAGAATTTCTAACATTTCTAGAAACTACTTTGAAACTTACGAATTAAATTTAAGAATTGGCAGCCTGTAAACTCTATGTCTTGAATAAACAAACTCTATTACCACCTGATTAGAGCATATAGTGAATGTTAACCATTCTTTACCGCCTCTTAAAAATCTGCAAAAGTAATCTTTGCAGTATGGAGTAGGAAGCTAACTATTATCAAATACTGATTAATTGCTGAAAATCCCATTCCCCTACTGTAATTTTTGACTTGGCCTCGAGCCATCAGTTGTGTTTAGCCTTTTGGACGCAACCCTTCATAGGGCTTTTTTCTTTATATTTCTTACTTCCATAACTCATGGGCACGCAGTTGCAAGATCTTCTAAGGCAAACAACAGGATGGCTGCTGATTCCCTTCCCCAGAATCCTATGCCCAATAAATGGCACAAAACTGAGATGAAATGTAGTGAAGAGCTTTTCAAGTCCAACACAGGAGCTTAGATTTGGTTTGAAATTTCAGAGCAGGCTTTCTCTCAACTCCAGTGCATCTTTAAGTGAATTGACACCCATACATTTAGGCATCAAGAAAATAAAAATGTATGGAACATTCTATTAATGGAGAGAACTTACATTTAATGAAATCATACTATTCATCTGAAGCTTCAAATATATTCTTTGTCACAATAAATCTATATGAGCTATATTTGTGAGAGAATGGATTTTCATGAATTCTAGGAAGCTGGAAGCAGAGCTATTACTGTTCAGGTATTTCTTGGACTCTGATTTCCTCCATAGATCAGATGTAGTCTTGATGATAAGAAGTTTGGCATAAGCCCCGGTGGAAAGCTGTATCTTCATTCCTTTAAGAGGAAGCATCAACTGTGAAGATTGTTCTTGAATATGAGGCAAGACAACTCTAAAAGCATCATGAAAAACTAAAATAGTAGACTTCTCAGATATGGTAGGAAATTATTTTTCACAGATAAAATCTCTAGGATTTATTTGTGACCACTCTGTTTCTGAAAAATTTATGTCCTGTTTACATGTAACAAATCCAATCTAATCTTAAATTAGCATATGTTGTTCTTTCCAATTTTCAGAAGTATTAATGGCCCCATTTACCAGATGAGGAAAACAAGACCCAGAGAGGGCAACAGTAACCAAAGCTTGGATAGATTAAGTAATCACCTCAACTCTATCTTCTCCATAAGGACGAGGAATCTATAAGGAAAGGAAGGGCATCATTATTTCCAGTGGGTGTAGGGAACAGGAGGTAGCAGGGAGTGTCAAATCAATGAAGAAAGCAGGCCCAGGAAGTACAGGGAATAGGAACTGAAATTCACAAGCTCAATCTGCTCTAGTCTACAAGGCCTATTTCGGAGGCCTAGCCCATCAACTTGATGCTTGTCATTATAAACTAGCTGGGCACCTGCACCTTGATCTTTGCCCTACTCCGATGGATCTAATTTTCAGTCTGAAGACATCCTGCAGAGTTTTATGTTAGGAGAAAATGGAGAACATAGATGAATTATTCCCCAAGAGCAGAAGTCCGAATTGATGAATCTCAGGCCACCATGTTAGCTATTTAGAAGTAAAGCTAAGCTAATCAGTACTACCATCTCAGGAAGTAGTACACCTCAGGTGTTTCCTGCTACATGGAATTCAGACAGTAGCTGGCGTCTGGCCCTTCTCCATTCCCACATGCTTCCTAGTGACTGGAGGAGCAGCTGTATCACGTGCTTAGACTGCCCAGGGAATAACTAAGCAGGGACCATTCTGAGTAAGAGCCTTCCAGTCCGGCAGATTCTGTAAAACTGCCCCAAACAAAAACCACACAAAAAAAGTGGTGGTTATAAGCAGAGACCACAGAGTCATATGTCATCTCAGCATCAGAGCATCAACCTCTGACCTCTGGAGTGCTGCCAAAAAAGAGAACTCAAGAGGTCAGACCCCTATTAAGAGAACAGCAGTAACCAGAGCACTTGGTGTCAGCAAAGCTCTTACTGCCAAGGTTTCTACAGGCCGGGACCCACCACTGCCTGGCAAATGTGTCGTCTCTGTGCTGTAACACTAATTTGTTAAGGTTTGAAGAGACAGATGACTGGGACTGCTTTTTGCAACCCTAAAGAGGAAATGTCCCACATAATGAAGAAGGAAGAAGATAGCTGAAATTCTGACATTCCTTCGAAGTCAGAAGTGATAGGTTCCCAATCGGGAGCAGAGCAATAAAAAGCTGACAAAGAATGATCCATGAAATTGGGAAATGATGGCAAAATATGTGAGAAAACTGATCTCACAGTAAATACTAATCACACTTTAAAGGTTTCCAGAAAAATTTTCCTGGTCCTACCAAAGAGAGCATATTCATCAATCTGTAGGCATGTCTAATCCAAGTCCCCAATTATTTCAAAGGGTATATATTTGGAAAACTACAATAAGTATAAATTTGCCAATTGATTTTGTTTAGGGTTGGGCATAGGGAAGACAGACCTTTCTGAAATCATCTTATTTCTTTCAAACATAAAGAGTTAAAACTAAGTTCACACTGGCCTGACTCAATGTTCTCATTTGAAAAGGGTAATGAAGCAGGATATCCAAAGATAAACTCTTTTCAAGATTCTTTTTTAAGTCTTTGTCCCCAGAAATGCTGGCAGAAATAAATATACATTTTTAAAAGGAAAAAAAAAAAACACAGTCCTGTGCCTTTCATGAATTGATTGCATCTCCTGCTTCTGCAAGCTAAGAAGTCATAATCCTCTGCAATCACAGATTGTTTGAAGCCAATAAACCAAAGGTGATGACCTTGCTAATACATCCCAGCAGGAGAAAGAAATAAAGCCGTGCTGAGGAATAACTCTTCAGCACACCATTTCACTTTGGAAAGAGGAAAACGGAGCTGAAAGTGCCCCAGCTTGATTTATGGATGAACAGAACTATATTTCGGAAACTTCACCTGAAATAAGAAAAAGGTTTTTCTGAAGTTCTCCAGTAATGCTGCTTTCATCTCCCTTGTCCTGTGACAATGCCTCTGATCCCTGGATACCAGCCTCACTGCCCCACACAGCTCCCCAGGCCTCCTCAAAATTGAGCCAGGTCTATAATGGTGTCCCCTGTACCCCTCCTTAAAGTTAATTTTTGGGTGACAGCACAATGTGCAGTCCTTGGGATTACAAATTCAGTGGGCCCAGCATTACTTTTGTATTTGAACAATTCTCTAATAATGCTAACAGAAGGAAAAGAAACACGCATAAGAATAAATTTACCTCCACTTTACCATTACGTTATAATAGCTTCCAGCACTCATGGAAGCATCATTAGATGTGCAGAAAATAGTGTCACGCTGTATACATGCTGAAATTAAATTAATATTTGTCACCTTCTTCATGTGCAATGACAATAAATTAGAGAACAACCTGACATTTTAGTAAACTACCTTCTGTTAACCTTTGATTGCCTGCGATATATAGTATGGGACAAGCTTTATATCAATTAATTAAATCCACAGATGACGCAGATTATTTTTTTAAAAAAATATTTTTCCAATAAATTCATCCTAGTGCTTCTTGTTCCTGAACACCTACTACGGGCCAAGAACTGTCTCTGGTATGGAGTGTCAAGGGTGAACAAGATAACACACAACCTGCAAAATATTCCCAGGAGAGGTAATCAATGTACAGAAAGTGCTCGTGATTTAAAGTAATTTGTTCATAAAGAAAAATATGTAACACAGTTCGCACAGGAGCAGTAATTCGTTCTCTGTGTGGGAAGGGATGGTTAGGGAAGGGTCCCACAAGAGGAGGTCGCTGTGGGGTTCAAAACCCGGACTCTGGAGCAGGACTGGGTTCAGGTTGCTTCTCTACTGGTTAGTATCTTTATGTCCCTGTGAAGGTTATTTTCCTGTGCCTCAGTTTCCTCATTTATGAAAAGAGTCTAACGATAGTACCAATCTCATAGAGTTATTTTGAGAATTAGCTTAGTTAATACACATAAAGCACTTACAGCAGTGTCTGGCACTTAGTAAGCAGTCAGCATAAATGGCCAGCATTGTTACTTATGAGGAAAATTAAACAGAAAGGGACAGGCATGTCAAGCAAAGACCAAAGATGTAAAAGATCCAAAGTGTTTGTGTGTCCGTTGGTTTTGCATTATCTATTGCATTAGGAGGCTGTGCATGCTTAAGTGTTCACCATGATCCTATGACATAAGCATACTTTTTCTGATGAGGAAATGAAGCAGAGAGATTAAAAAACCTGCCCACAGTCTCAGAGTCAGTAAGTGGACAGAGCCTGGATTCATTCCCAGACAGTCCAAGGCCAGACCCCAAGCGCTGACCCGTTACATGGAATGACTTTCCAAGAGCACCTGTTTCTGTGGCAGAACCTACAAGTATTTCACCATGGCTGGAATATTCCATACTTGCCCTTTCTTGAGAACGTTATTAAGTGGAGTGATTGACATCAAGGAATGTGGCACCCAGTGGGAGAGGCACAGGAGAAACCAAAGCAAGGTCAGACAAGACTCCAGAAAATTAAACTCTGAAAAAATAAGTTTTTAGTAAAAAAGGAGCGAATTTTTGGAATGGGCTCCAGAGCAAGTGGCGGGGGGAAAATGGTGACTAGAAAGGATGTCAGTACTATTTCAATATGGCATCTGAGCCCGCCGCTCTGTCTCGACAGAGTACCACCGTGACCGGCGACTACCAGTCATATTTAATACCCAAGTCTTAAGTCTTGGAGTAAAGAGCTGCCTGGAGAAAATCTTCCATAGCCGGAACGGAGAAGGCTGCTCAGTGTTCTCCAAATACGTGGAGATGGCTCGTCACTCACTGATAGCTCAGCAATGTGGGGGGAACTGACAAGTAGACCCAGCTGTTCCACATGCACGCAGAAAAACAGCAGCTCATTCTCCTGCAGAGCCCAGTGAATTTCTTAACAGCAGCTTTAATAAAAGCCTTTTCTGATTAACTCCACATGCTCTGATCAGTTCCCATTCACAGAGTCCCCTGGAGGCAAGATGTGTTCTAAGTTTTACATTATAAAAAGTCACACTCCTCTGGATATTATTTCTTAAGTGTTCGTTAGGCTCTTAAACACGCTTGCATCTGGGTCCTGCTGTTTCACTGCTTGTCCTCCTCCCACCCTTGACCTCACTTCCTTCCTTCTCTATTTAGTTCCAACCCCCTTATCTACCACTCAAATCCCCTCCACTCCACCCCCAGTCCTCCTGTCCTTCCTTGACATCTCCTAGAACTACATAATGAACTGCCTTCTTGCAGTATCACACAAGGCTCTCTGGAACAAAAGCACAGCCACGCTACGCCCCCGCACAACCTCAGCTGGGATTTGAGCAGTACCCAGCGCAGTGCATGCCTGACCCTGAGCGCTCCCTCTCCACACCCCCTCAGTGGCTCTTCCAAATTGTCAAGTCCAGTCGCAAGCCCATCTCCCACTCAGCATACACCCAAATGGCAGGACATCCCTCAACTGCCCGTCTCTCAGGAAAGCTGATTTATGGGTGCCCCTACCATGGCCTATTGGAAAAGAAGAGGCACCCCCCCCCCGTCCACTCCCCAACCCTCCCTGATCTACTGTGGCTGGATATGTCCCCATCTGAGTGCTGATTCCATATCATTGATTCCCTATCAATCATTGATTCCCTATCAGTTCTATCCTCTCTAAAATTTTCCTACATTGTCAATTTCTTGCCACTGATTTCTTCCCCCAAAATATAAACATGGTCAGGTTTGCCCTTACCTTAAAGAAAGGAAAAGGTTCCTTTAGTCTGTGACCTCCTTGATGCAAAATCATGCCTCTTACTTGTATTTCCCTTCACAGCTCCTTCCTTGGAGAGTCATCACATATGCTTTCTCCATTCCCTGGCTGCCCATTCACTAGATGTATGGCAGGTCCTCAGTGCCCTCAGCAGAGCAGATGTACATGCATCCCCAGCCCACTGTACCCCAACTTTCCCCCCAGCATCTCCACTGAGCCAACGTCTTCTGCATTGACAAATTTGGTGGCCATCTCATAAATATTTTCTTACTTGACTATTCTGTGGCATTTTATGTTCTTCTCATCTGTCTCTGTGCCTGCCCAGTTTTTCTTCTGACTTTCAAGTGGCAAATTCTCCAACTCCTCTCAGACTCCCTTGTTTGTGTAGGGACTGGGGATCTCCTCAGTTCTCTCACTTTTCCTCTACACACTCTCTCTGGGCTCCTATTAACACAGCTTCCACTGCTTATGCCGATGCCTTCCAAATGTCTGTCTTCACATCACTCCTTCTGCCTGGACTCCAAGGCCATATATACCATAATTCACTGAAAATTCCCATTTGAATTATCTAAATACAGCCCAACCGCAACATACTAAAAAATAAACTCACAGTCTTTTCATCTTAACCCCATCTCCTATCCATAACTTCTCCTCTCCCTGATTTTCTTCTCTTAGCAAATATCCTCACTGTCCACTGGACTATTCAAGATAAAAGTGGGAAAGTCATTGCCGATACTTCTCTCTCTTTCACCTTCTCACTGATCCAACCCTTCCTGTCCATCCTTGCTTTATAAGATCTATTGAAATCACCCCCTCACCCCCCGCAATCAGTACTCTATTTTCCCACGTCCTGAAAAAGTCAGCCCCTTCACCTCTTGCTTCTTACTTCACTGACTACTGTGCCCATGGCCACCAATTTTATTCTTTTCCAAGGGAATCCTCTACATAACACCAAGATAATTTTTTCCCTTAAATTCATATTTCAACTTTTTCCCCTGCCCTAGACCTTTTAAAAAATATATTACTTCTTCAAGAACAAATGTTAGAACACTTAGCACAGAAAAATTTGAACAGGTCCATTCCGCACACAGAACGTACTGTAATCCGGAGCAATTTCCTCAATATGCCACGTTAACAGCTCCTGAAGTGCTGGAATACAATATACACTCAATAAACAAGTCATTAACCTCCTTTATTAGTCTAATTTCACCCCTTCTTTGAGATTCGGCTCAAGTCTCCTCTCCTCCAGGAAGCTTTCCCTTTCCCATCCCAGAACACCTGTGGTATTTTTATTATGGCATGTGACACATTGATGTAATCTCATGTATTTATCTCTTCTCCCCACCAGACTGTGAATTACTTAAGGGCAACAATCAGATTTATTCATATATGGATTTATACCATTTTGCTTGAGTCAGGGTATATATTTATTTATACATTCAGTATTTGCCAAATCTTATTTGAATGCCTGTGTGCCAGGCATTTTTCTGGGCACTGAGAAGATAAGAGAGACAAGGTCTCTGCCCTCAGGGAGGTTTTATTTTAGTGGTGGCATCAGACAATAGACAAGTAATAAATAAAATCATTACAGATCGTGATATGTGCGGTGAATGAAAGAAACGAAGAGCTGTAACAAAAAGAGGCAAGGGCCCACTTTTAATAGTGTAGATATAAATGGCTTTTTTAAAATTAATTAATTTACTTACTTGTTTTGAGACAGAGCCCCTCTCTGTCATCCAAGCTGTAGTACTCCTGGGCTCAAGAGATCCTCCTACCTCAGCCTCCTGAGTAGCTGGGACTACAGGTGTGTACCACCGCACCTGGCTAATTTCAAGCAATCCTCCTGCCTTGGCCTCTCAAAGTGCTAGGATTACAGGCATGAGCCACCCCCCTGGCTATAAATGTCTTTTTAAAAAGGAGTTGGTATTCAGGCTAAGACCTCAAAAATGAAGAGGATCTAGTCATACTGAATGCATAATGAGACTGTATGTTCCTAGAGTGTATGAAATTGTGTTCTAGAGATCTTTGGACTTTCTCTATGCATAGTACAGAATTCTATACTTAAAGAGCATTTAATCCCCATTGTTTGATTAGTTATTAATGACCTTAATTTTGACATAAAAGGATAAAACAAAACATTGAGTGAGTAGGAAAGCCTTCTGAGGGAATATGAGGATGTGGAAAGGAACTGGATGGTAGTGATTTATATTTCAAGGGACTTCATAGATGTAAGATTTCTCCATATGATGTTCAAAAGCAATGTAGCAAAATGGGAATTAACATTCTAATTACTTCCTGAATCTATAACCAGATTTGAAATCAGAATGTCAGTTGCTTTGCTTTCTCTAGGAAAATGTTCTGCACTTGCTTTCTTGGCTCACACTGATAAAGTTATTTGAACATCAGGACAGTGTTTGCTTTTCTATGTTTAGCATTACTTGCTAAAAGGAGAAGTGGGGGGCTTAGCAGGGTGCCAGTCACCCAGGCAAAGAAGGAGTGTAAGGACACAGGTCTCACAGGTCTCAGGAAGGTCTGTAGCATCTTCGTGCAGAATTCATCCAGATCCTTGTAGAAGCAGCTTTCATGTGGTGCGCAATAGGATTTTGTTAAAATCAAGGGAGCTGATAAGTATGCCTAGGGCTCTACGGACTGAACAGGCTCCCCAACTTGAATCTCTGGGTTTTTCACACTTGTGGTTGTATTCTTCCTTCACGAGTGCGATGTGGTGGAATTCCACTAGCTCATGTAGCACATTATTTAAAACTGTATTTCTACACATAAGGCACTAGGTTAAAAACTTAGGATGTAAACGAGTAAAAGACATGCATAGACCTAGATTTCAGCAACCCTAAACCATTTCTTAATACACTACTTCAAAGCAAAAAAAAAAAAATTATGATGCTTAATATAAGCCAGGTTCTGTTTTGGGTATGGAGCAAACAAAAATAACTCAGACATGGTCACAGCCTTTGCATTTCCAGGCTAGTATGGAAATAGACAAACATCCCAATAATTTGTGCATAACTTTTACACTGCATTTGTCACCCTTCGAAAATTATCCACTGAGTGTCTGCCCTTCACTAGATTTGGAATTTCTGCAGGGAAGGGACAATTTCTTACTCATATGTTTGTTTCCACTGACTACCCAGAACAGTGTCTGCCATACAGTAGGGGTCCAATAAATATTTGTGAAACTGAACTAAATACACATTTGATATCCATTATAATTCAAAGATACATGGTATGCTAGAGGATCAATGAGTAAGAAGCGATTATGTTTACCTGGGGGGTGAGGGAGAAGACAGGACCACAGTGCCGCAGACAAATACCGTATGAAAAGATGCCCAGTATCACTAGGGGCCAGGGAAATATGCATTAAAACACACTAAGATCAAGATGTCATTTTCATTTTCACCCAAAATAAATAAGTATTGAAAATACCCAGTCCAGGTTAAAGCCTGGGGAAATTCGTAATCTACTGTTGCTTGTGGGTGTATGAATCGTTCCAACCTTCTTGGAAAGTAATCTGAGGCATTTATTTACTTTATAAATGCATATATTTCTAATGCATATATTGATACAGCAGTATCATCTCTAGGATTCTACCCTACTTTACAGAGATAAAATTACCAAAGTGAAAGGACATGTTTACAGATATGTTTATTGAAACACTGTATGAAACAGTCAATATTGAGAAAATGAGCTAAAGTTCCATCAGAAAGGTGATGGGCAGCAATGCAGCACAGGTGTTAAGAGAGTAGACTTGGGAGCAACCCTGCCACTTGACTAGCTACAGGAGCATTGAGCACATTACTTAATTTTTCTAAGCCATACTTGTCTCTCTGGGAACTAGAGATACTAACAGAGCTTATTTTATAGGATTGTTATGAGGATAAAAGCACTGAGAACACTTCTTGGTACCCAGGAAGCACTCCGTAAGTTAATTAGGCATGCAGTTGTTTAACTCAATATACTCTACAACATCCCTACTATGGAACGCTTATAAACTGGACTCGTTTTTTTTTAATGCATTCATCTGGACAGTCATCCATGAGTCATTGTTAAGTGAAATAAAGCAGGTTGTCAGAGTCCAGTGAACAGTATACTCCTATTTTCTTAAACAAACAAATGAAAAAGTAGTCGCAACATATGTATACATCTGTTGGCATTTTTAGTTGGGTCATAAAGATATGAACAGAATCACCCATAACTCTTAACATCACAGATGCCAGGAAAGCTGGATCTGTGTGGGAAGTAAGAAATTATCAACAATTTTTTTTATTCGTCTCTGCATTTTAACTACATTAACTTTCATTAAATGGCATACATTACTTCTGTGATTTTTTTAAAAAAAATAGTAAGGTTTAATAAAATAAACACATAATAAGTCAGGAAACACAAGAAGGTCCATGTGACACCAGCGTGGGATGGGAGGGGGAGTTATAAAGCTCAAAAGAATCCAGAACCGGAACCCACAGGGCCACAATCCAAACAGCTCCTGATCCTGCTTGGAAGCTTGGCTGTCTCCTGTGAGCCACTGGGAAGATACTAAACATTTGTAAGCACAGGTATGATTAGCATCATTGGATCTGCATGATGTGAAAAGTTCTCTTGCAGGGAAATTATTACACTCCGGCTATATTCTTTTTATTTTTTTAGGGTGTAATATAGAGTCTTAATGTTTATAGCTGAATGAAAACTGGATTTTGTAGCAAAACATGTCTCAAAGCACAGACTAACAATCTGACCCAAGTTACCCATTGCTCCTTGCCTGGATGGGGATTGGGAAGAGAAAGGAGGTTTCCAGCTTATGGGAATCACCCACAGGGCTGGCAGTGGGTTCGCAGCCTGTGGGTCAGTTTCCTTCAGTCGGGACCCAAGGAGTTCTCCAGAAAGCACAGGCTGCAGCCAGCCGCTCACAGCCTCTGCCCCAAAGCCCTCCACGGCCATGTCTTCACAAACACTACCAGGAAACTTCTTTTGATAATCACTATATGTAACATTCAAGAAAAAACAAAGCGTGGCCTGGGAAAATGGGAAACAGAGCTGGCTACAAATTCAGAATCACATAAAAAGCCTAACTAACATATTCTCTCTACTTTAACCATTTGTTTCTTTGTGGCCCCAAAAGCAAGTTTTGCTATTTGAAAAGTGCACAATTTTGGAGATCTAGTCAAAAGCTTCCTGTGTCTCAGGGGGATCTGAGAATGGGACACTGAATTTGAGAAGTCGGTCACGGTCACGTCAGCCAACAGCTGAGAGAGAGCACTGCATGCTGGGTGTCCCTTTAAGAGAGTGTTCTCTGAGCTCCTTCTGGAACTGCCTAGGGCTAAGCCTCTCTAGACAGAGTGCTGATTACCACAGTACAAGAGGGAAAAAAGACGACTCTCTTCTCAGAGATATTGTATCCAGATTTTGACATTTTATTTATCTCAACCTTTAAGCTTATCTTGCTTCAATATGGTAAAACCATCATGCTCTACAAATCTCCAAGCTTAATCCACTATAAGGTAGAGACAATTTTAAGGTGCGATTAATTGTTCTGATTCAGATCATCCCTCCTTCCTCCCCCTCTGACTCCCTGAGTGGACAACAACAAAAAACAAAACAAAATCAACAGTGTGCTTCAAGATTGAGGTGTAATCAATGACAAGACCAACTGGGAGAGAAAGCTCATTAATTTGGTACAGCAGCATCTCACCCTGTCATCCCTGGCTTGTTGATCCAGTGAGGTTTAAAGGCCTAGGACATCACTACAAGGTCAACTGTCTCTAGGCCTGGCCCTATTTTAATACCCCGAGAGTACCACTTGCCTGCTTTTGACTATCCAGCTGGTAAAACTTGTAAAGAATAAGGGTTTAATTGAAAAGGACATGTATCTATTTGTTGTATGAGAAGCTATTTCTCTGTTGCCCAGTATTTTTTAGGAGTAGGGCAAATGTTGCTCAGAATGTTATAGTGCTTAGAAAACTCTATTCATTTTATATATATATATATATATATATATGCATAGATACATGTTATGTAATAATATATAATTATATATGCAACCTTCTGTTTATTTACTTAGGTATAGAAAGATGCACCAAGAGACAGAGCTCTGAAAGACAGGTAAGCAATAAGTGAAAGGCATTTACTAAAATGTCTGTAAGTCTGCGGGCTACTACTCAGTAATTGTATGACCTTGGGCACACTAAAAATGAATTAAAAGAAAGCAAAAGTGCATATCTAGCACTTAGCATCATGTCTGACACATGGTGAATAAATGTTCAATAAAACTTTTTATTATTATTGTCACTGTTACCATTATCCCCATTATCATTAAACCAGCAACGTACTGGGTTTAAAAACTTAAAGTTGAGAAGAGAAAATAGACACATGAGCAAAGTAAAGAAGCAACATTTATTTCTTTATTACAACACTCATGGTTGTATGGCAGTTTGTCTATTTACATTAGATCTACCTCTGGCATTTGGCAGTTCTGGGTGGCTGCTTAAGTACACTACTCAATACAATTATATAGGGCAGGTTACATGCAAGTACATTTCTCTCTTACCTCAACTGTTCCTAGATCTTTGTCCCCCTCTAGAGAAGAACACCTGGAAGATAGAGTCTATCTACTCTTGATCTATGCACACACCCTCCTTTCCCTCCCTAGACCAGAACAATCCAAGGCATAATGGAGTTAATCAATACATCTTTGTTGAATAAATGAATAGGAAAGAAAATTATCTGTGGACAACCAAGCAGCAGAGATAAAATTATGTTCACTGCTCTGTTCACAAAGACTTACTGAGCATTATCTATGTGCTAAGTTCTGTGTTCAGTACTACGGATCTCATGAGGAGGTCCAAGACCTGGCTAGGGTTGTAGCCCCTAAGTGTCGGTATAGGCAGGTTTTCTGAGTAAAAAGTACAAGTTTGTGCCCGAGAAAGTGAGTCCATGCTGGGCCACCTAGTTTCCCTCAAGCAGGGCTGGACTAGATGACTTGGAACCATGAGGCTCTCGCTTCCTGATTCCTGTCCTGCACCCACACAGGCCTGCCCCACGGAAATTCTGCACCATGAGCTGCTCAAAAATGCCAGTCTTACCAAAGGACTGGGAAGTACTATAAAAGTTTTCCTCCTCATTCTCTTTTCTTTTCTAAATTGCATTTTCAGTAACGTTTGTGCTTTTCCTATGAAAGTACTAAAACGACCAGTTTCTAACAGTATAGTGTACCCACAGTAGTCATTTCCAATACATGACATATATAGCAAATAGCTGTTGTATTTTAGAAAAGTATAAAATTACATATCTATGGGTTTAATGTATGTGCATATGTATATGTGCATTTGTCTATATCTATCTATCTCTATATAGTTGTCTCTCAGGATCTGTGGGGGGATTGGTTCTAGTATCCCCCATGGATACAAAAATCTACAGATGATCAAGTCTTTAATATAAAATGGTATAGTGTTTGCATATAACTTATGCACATCCTCCCATATACTTTAAATCATCTCTAGGTTACTTATAACCTAATCCAATGTAAATGCTATGTAAATAGTTGTTATATTGTATTTTTTTTCCTATAACATTTTATTTTTATATTTTTTTATTGTTTCCCCCTTATTTTTGATCTGTGATTTGTTGAATTTGAGGGTATGGAACCCATAGATACAGAGGGTTGGCTGTATATATATGATCATGCATTGCTTAATGACACAGATACACAGATATGTTCTGAGAAATGCACTGTGAGGTGATATCACTGCTGTGCAAACATTATAGAGTGTGTGTACACAAACTTAGATGGTATAGCCTACTACACACCTAGGCTATGTGGTATAGCCTATGCTCCTGGGCTACAAACCTGTACAGCATGTCACTCTGCTGAATACCACAGGCAATTATAATACAATGACAAGTATTTGTGTATCTAAACATACCTAAGCATAGAAAAGATACAGTAAAAATACGGTATTATAATCGTATGGGACCACCATCATATATGTGGTCTGCTGTTGACTGAAATGTCATTACGCGGTACATGACTGCGTATATCCTCCAGAAAAATTGACCCTAAGATTGAAAACCCAGCAGGCCATTCTTGCCATACCTTCTCAAGCATCAGCCCAAGGAGATTGCTCCATCAGAGGGGAGGCCTGATACTAATGAAATGTGATGCTCTTTTTATTTCATTAACCCCCTCCCCTAAGAATGGAGAAAACATTCTTTCTGGGCTGGGGCGTCGGTAACAATGTCCCATCAGAGCCTGAGCTTCAGCAGTCTGGGACAACCTGCTCCTCGGGCATCCCCAGCATCCCTTCCCACTGCACAGGTAGAGTTACGGCTGCTGAAAGCCTCTGTCCCACTGAGACAAAACTGCACATCTTTTAATTTTCTAATATGCAGACTATACTACATGTGACTGATGCACTGCAGAAAGAAATCTGGCTTTTACTCTTAGATTTGTATGTATGTTAGAGAAATTTATCAGGGAAGCATAAACTCAGTCAGAGTCATGGAGATTCTGATGAAAAGTGACAGAATTTAAACAGTATGGTAGGTACCAGGCCCTTAATGCATTAAAGAATTTCACTTTTATTAAGGCTCCTACCAAACTTTCCACACTTTCAGTTACATCACTGAATATTATCCCTGGGGTTGTCTTCATCCTATCCCTGGCTCAGGGATTATCACCCAATCCAGATCTAGCTGATCAGAGGCAGTGATCTCCAGGGTTTCAGAGATTAGTTCAGGTAAGGGCACCTGACACAGGCCGGTGAGAAGGGCCAATCAAGAGTAAGAGCAACAAAGCGGAGTTTTAGAAACAAAGAGAAAGAAAAGAATATATTGGGTTTCTGAGGAGTTTCCCATCTGTGGTTTCTGATCCTGGCAGCCCAACACGCATTTGTGCTGATATTCAAGGAGTTAGTCTGCCCCTTAAGAACTTCTATCCCTTCATTTGAAAAAGTCTTTACTGCACACTCCATAGGTGTGAGGCGGTACAGCGTGAATCCCAGAGACAAGGGTGTGCATATGAGCCGTGAGCTGCTAAAGAGCCCAGGACCACGACCGGAGGGAGGCTGCTAAAGAGGGTTACACTGAGTACCAAGCCTGGGGTCTGCAGACCCACGAGGTTGTGTTGACCCCTTCTGCAAACAAACCTCTACTTCCGCTTCTGCTCCAATAATCTCACAGGTCAGTGAGAACCCTGGGAACCTCAATGCATGAACACAACCTATTGAACAGTTTAGCAAGCAAATCTGACCAAAAGAAGGTGTCTATAAAGAAGGTCTGGCTCTGGCTTGCCTGGAGATAAAGCCCAACCCACCCATCGCTAAGGGAAACAGAAGGAACGGAGAAAGCAAGGAGTGTACGTGACCAGGAACCCGGTCAGACCAGGAGAAAGGGGTGGGAGAAAGCAGTAGCAGATATCCTGCTTAAATAACACGGTAATTATTTGCTCAATCTATCTACTTACCTCCAAAGTGAGCTCTCCGTGATGCTACCCAGGTTATAGTCGTAGAGCTTTGTCAAGATGAGAATCACCTGAAGGCAAAAGAAGAACTCACGGTTAGTCTCAAACAATTACAATCTCTTAGAACTCAAAAGGCTCAAGGGAGGGTTTAAGATTCCTTTAATGGGTGCTTAACAAGAATGAATTGTTAGAACCT